>RJWK010009538.1:0-45309 GCA_004363435.1 Platanista minor
TCATGGCCCCTTCACTTTTTCACTATGGCAGCGGCATTTTGTTTCAGTAGCAGCAAAAATAGAATCCAGTTTGTTTTTCAAAACCTCCAGATCCAGCATCATCACACCCCCTCAAGAGCCATCAGCACCAACCAGGGAAGCCCCCTCCTCGGAGGTCTGGTTCCTGCCCCATGAGGTCCCTTCTCTAATTTTCTGTGTCCTAATAATTTCAATTGCTTCCCACAGTCCCTCTGCCCAAGCTGCTTCATGCGGCTGATTTGTCCTCTGTGATTATTTGTGTTCCATTTTTACTCTTTTAGCTACCCAGTAAACACATCCTTATATTAAATTCTTTCTGTAAAATAACTGGCGTGGTTTCTGTCTCTGATGGCATCCACCATCAAACACTTTCCAGTGGCCCTGCTGGACTGTGGCATGTGTTACCTGCTGGGACCCTGAATGATACTCTTAGCCATGAGTTAAACCAGGAATCCTGTTTCTGGAGTCACAATTAGAGCAAATAATGAGTGTTACCAGCCACAAAACCGACTTGATATCTAATCAGTGGCTTGGGATTCATTAAATGCTCCTCAGCAAGGAAGACTTCATTTAGAGAAAAAAGATATGCTTACAGAGAAGATGCCATTTCAAAATAGACCAAAAGCATTAGTAGGTATTTATATGGCCAATTCTCTTTAGAGGTTCTCTCAAACCGTGTATGCCGAAAGTACATGAAGTATCATTCATAGGAATCACTCCAATAAGACTCCAAAAGCATCCCTGATGTCCCCCCACCTCCCTCCTCCAGCATAACGATTAAGCTACCACAAATTCCAACAAAATCCCATTATAACATGACTATTGCATGGATTTGCTTATGTTGTAGGTGTGGCATAAGGCATAAAAATAAGGCTCAAAATTATGTGCTGCCTTGACATTTGGTAAAATCAGGAGGGCCTCAAATGGCCTAGCCACAAGTTCCCCTCCCCACCCTGCTTCTATGGATGAGGTCCCCTAGCCAAACAACCCTCCTTATCAAAGGGACCAGGAGCAATTCCTGCTCATCCTTGAGTACTAGTGCATTTCAGTTCCCTGCCAGCCCACGGAATTATTCAAACAAGCCAATCAGGTCCTCCCATGGGAACCAGGGGCACCTCACCCTTTTGATATTACAAAGCCTGGCTCCCACAGCTCCTAATTGTTCTCTTCCCAAATATAACTGCCATGTGGCCCTGTGTGGCGTGCAGTGTCTTCTTCCTCCAGGCTGTGAGTATATGTGACTAACAAACTGCAGTTGATTTCCTCTGTCCAGTATCAGGCATCCTGTGTTCAGAGCCACCATTGTAACCCTAGGGCAGAAGTCCTTAGCTCACCAATGAAGTGAACAGGAAGTGATTAAAAAAAAAAAATGGGGGAATTCCCTGGTGGTCCAGTGGTTAGGACTTGGCGCTTTCACTGCTGTGGCCTGGGTTCAATCCCCAGTTGGGGAACTAAAATCCTGCAAGCTGTGAGGTGTGGCCAAAAAAAAAAAAAAAAAAAAAAGTGAGTAAAATGGATCTCTCCAAACATACGCTAGGGCTGATATCACAGATTTGGTTTATAGAAGATAGATTTTTTTTTCCTTCTCCTAAAACTTTTCTTAGTAAGGAGTTCTGTGATATTAAACTAATTAATTTATAATATGTGCATATATAGTTACAGATTTGTTTAACACTGTACTGTTTATAAAGAAGATCTTTAAAGGTCCTTTCAAGTTTTAAGTGTTCTATATGATGCCTAATCCTACTATGGGAAGAACAAAGTTGCCCCCATTTCTGAGTGCATCATCTCTTTCAGACCATAATTATGTATCAAGATAACCTCTGGATTCTTTCTAAAAGACACGTCAGTGTCCTGAAGTTAACCATTTCTTTAAAAATGAACACATTTTTTTTCTTCCCAAAGATAGGATTTTACTTGATATCTGGTAAGTGTGTATGTGTGGGGCGGGGGGGTGGGGGAGTGGAGGGGTGGGAGACAGGCACAGAACAACAGATATCTGAGGAAAGAGAAATTGAGTTGAAGCATAAGGTCCATATTTTCAATTTAGTGAATGTCATAAAATTTATCTGTATTTCCCTTTACCCTTTCTCCTTCTGGCTCAGATGAAGATTCTCTCCTTTCCAAGGTTAACCTAACTCGGTGTCATTCACCTTATTTCCTACTGAGTTTGTTAGAAACTCTCTCAATCAATTTCTTTTTTCTCACTGACTGAGCTCTTTGCCCCATCAACAAACATATTCTGGTTTCCCAACTTTAAAAGAAGTTCTCTAGATTGCCTCAAATCACTGTGCTATCTTTTTACCTCTCCTTTTCCCCTAAACTTCTTAGAAGTGTGTCTATACTTAGTGTCTGCTTTTTCTTATTACGTTTACTCCTAACCTCTTACCTTTTATTTTTCCAGTCCTGATCTTTTTTGATCACTCTAAAGCATTTGATCTTCTGGTCTACTTTCTCCTATTCAAACACTCTGTGAAATGGTAGTATCTTGATTTTCCTTCTATTTTCAGATTGCCTTTTCTTGGTTTCTTTCACTGCCACTGATCTTTCAACTCTCCAATGATATCCTTAGAGTTATTCTTTTTCTTTATACTTGAAAGAAGGGTAATGAAATTTGATGATCTCATTCACTTTCAAAAATCCAAGTATTATATGTCAGTAACATCCAAGTATATATCTGTATACTCTAGTTCTTTCCTGGACCTCAAATTCCCACCACCTGCCATACATCTTTTACTGGCTGGCCCACCAGCATCTCAGATTCAAAACACCTAAACCCTAACCAATTATTTATTTCCTCCAAAAGCTATCCCTCTCTGGGCATAGTCTATGTCCCATTATTTCTGATTCTATTTCTCCCTCATTGGTGGATCCGCCCTCTGTATCAGATTGGTTAAGCCATTTTCCTAAGGTCACACAGCTAGTCAGCTGTGAATTTAGGATTCAAGCTGACTCCACAAGACTGTGCTTTTCTTTATAAGTTACTCTGAGGTGAAGAGTTAACAAGACCTAGCCTCAGCTCTTGAAGGACCTATAATAAAGTTTAGAGAGTATTATTGTAAATAAAATAATGATCCTTAGAAGGTACTTAAAAATTATTAGTGTACTTTCCTATCTCCCCATAATAATCAGTAAAGGTTTATATAATGATTATAAGAAAAAATTTTCTGGTTCTTCAAAAATTTATATGCTCTAAATACTGGACAGTCTGCCCTTTCCAATGCCCCTTAAAATAGTCTTCATCAAGAGATAAAACAAAGTTTGTTTGATCAACATTTATAGCTAAAATAATAAATGACAACCTAAAATCAAAACATGTCTCTGTATTTAAGCCCATACTGTAAATCATACTCTCCACATTCAAATGTAACCTCTCTAATTAATTTCAGGTGTTTAAAGCTATATTATGGTAAGTTGTCATGGTTTCAAACAAGTAAGGATAATTTAGCCATCTGCACTATTTCTTCTCAGTTACAAATCCAGCATTCTGAAATGAGATGGATTTAAATCTGCAGAGACAGCATTCAGAGAAAGAACAAAGCCAGAAATGCTAAGTTCATGAAAATTCCCATCATCCCGAATCTCCCACCAATATTTGGAGGGTGTCTACTTGAGGGTGGCTGCTCTAAATTTATGTTTTATTTTGACTGATTTCTTTCTTTCTTCAAGAAAATGAAACCTCCATTTTACCTTTTTGCGTTTTGTATTATTGTAGCATCTAATCTCGCAGTGATGTACCAGGATAGCTCAGAAAGCTCCCAGATCTCTAGCCAGTAAATGATTTCTTTCTGAAATACAAACATGTGATACCTAAAGGAGGTATGAAATTTACTAACAGACAAGGATCAACATTTATTTAACAAGTGATAGCTAAGACTGACCTTATTTAGATATTAAGTATCTATTTAGATATTAAGACTGCAGGCAGCAAGTGGAACAACAGAGTTATATTGTTTAAATCCTGTTGTGCTGCTTATATCAAGTTGTATAATCACAGAAAACTTTATCACAGGAGAGTATGCCTCTCTCCCTTAACTTGTGATTTCCACTTAAACTGTTAGGATTCCAACTGTGCAAATAAAAGTGCTGTTTGGTAACAGCTTGTCGAGAGAACTCCATGTTGCCCCAGAATGTACTTGAAGAAGATTAATGAGTTCTACATATATGCCAAATCAATCTGTTCCTCCCTGTCAATCACCATCCCAAGAACAAGGCTCTCTATCTTCGCCGGTATGTTTACTTTTCTTTTTTGTTTAATTGAGTTATAATTAGCATACAATATTATATTAGTTTTCAGGTATACAATATAGTGATTTGATACTTTTATACATTATGAAATGATCACTGAAGTAAGACCAACTACCATCCATCACCATAGAAAGTTGTTATAATAGTACTGACTATATTTCCTATGTCAACTTTACATCCTCACGACTTATCACCTTATAGCTGGAAGTTTGCACTTCTTAATCCTGTTCACTTATTTCATCTTTCCCTCCACTCCCTTCCCTTTGGCAACTGCCAGTTAGTTCTCTGTATCTATGAGTCTATTTCTGTTTTTTTTGTTTGTTTGTTTGTTTTGTTTTTTAGATTCCACACATAAGTGAAATCATATGGTATTTTTTTCTCTGACTTATTTCCCTTAGTATAATATTGATCCAAGTTGCCAGAAATGGCAAGATTTCATTCTTTTTAATGGCTGAGTAATAGTCCATGGTATATATAAGTATATACCACATCTTCTTTATCCATTCATCTATTGATGTACACTTAAGTTGCTTCCGTATCTTGTCTGCTGTAAATAGTGCTGCAATGAACACAGGGGTACATATATCTTTCCAGAATAGTGTTTTCATTTTCTTTGGATAAATACCCAGAAGTGGAATTGCTGGATAGTATGGTGGTTCTATTTTTAGTTTTTTGAGCAACTTTCATACTATTTTCCATAGTGGTGGCACCAATTTATATTCCCATCAAGAGTGCACAATGGTTCCCTTTACTTCACATCCTTGCTTAACTCTCGCTGTTTCTTGTCTTTTGGATAACAGCCAGTCTGAGAGGTGTGAGGTGGTATCTCATTGTGGTATTGACTTGCATTTCTTTAATGATTAGTGATGTTGAGCACCCTTTCATGTGCCTTTTGGCCATCTGTGTGTCTTCTTTGGAAAAATGTCTATTCAGGGCCTCTGCTCATTTTTAAATTACATTGTTTTTTTGTTTTTTTTTGATATTGAGTTGTATGAGTTCTTTTTATTTTGGATATCAACTCCTTACTGAATATACCAATGCAAATATCTTCTCCCATTCAGTAGGTTGCATTTTAGTTTTGTTAGTGCTTCACTGTGCAAAAGCTTTCTGTAGTCCCATTTGTTTATTTTTGGTTTTGTTGTCTTTGCCTCAGGTATGGAGGAACATACCTCCACATAATAAAGGCCATATACGATAAATACAGAGCTGACATCATTCTCAATGGTGAAAAGCTGAAAGCTTTTCCTCTAAGATCAGAAACAAGACAAGGATGCCCACTCTCGCTACTTTTATTCAACATCGTATTTGAAGTCCGAGCCATAGCAGTTAGGCAAGAAAAAGAAACAAAAGGTATCCAAGCTGGAAAGGAAGAAGTAAAACTGTTTGCAGATGACATGCTACTATACATAGAAAACCCCACAAATTCCATAAAAATACTATTAGAACTAATAAATGAATCCAGTAAAGTTGTAGGATACAAAATTAATACACAGAAACCTGTTGCATTTCTCTACACTAATAATGAACTATCATAAAGAGAAAAGAAGAAAACAATCCCACTTATAACTGCATCAAAAAGGATAAAATACCTAGGAAAAAATTTAACTAAGGAGGTGAAAGATCTGTACTCTGAAAACTATAAGGCACTGAGGAAAGAAACTGAAGATGATACAAATAAATGGAAAGATATACCATACTCATGAATTGGAAGAATTACTACTGTTAAAATGTCTATATTACCCAGAGCAATCTACACGTTCAGTGCAATCCCTATCAGAATACTAATGACACTTTTCACAGAAATAGAACAAATAATCCTAAAATCTGTATGGAAGTGCAAAAGACCCCAAATAGCCAAAGCTATCTTGAGAAAGAAGAACAAAGCTGGAGGTATGGTCCCATACTTAAAACTATACTATAAAGCTGTAATAATCAAAACAGTATGGTACTGGAACAAAAACAGATATATGGATCAATGGAACAGAATAGAGAATCAAGAAATAAACCCATACTCATATGGTTAATTAATCTGTGATAAGGAGGCAAGATTATGCAATGGGGAAAAGACAGTCTCTTCAATAAATGATTTTGGGAAAACTGAATAGATACATGCAAAAGAATGAAACTGGACCCTTTTCTTATACCATACCCCAAAATAAACTTGAAATGGATTAAAGACTTAAATGTAAGACCTGAAACCATAGAACTCCTAGAAGACAAGATAGGCAGTAACTTTTTTGACATCTGCCTATATTTTTTTCAAACAGGTATGTGGCTTAATTTTAATTAAATGATTAGAACAAATGATTTCTAAAAACTTTCCAAATGAATGGCTAGGGAGTTATAGAGTAGCATCAACTGGACTTTATTGAGAAGACCTTACCCATTCCAGTACTTCTCAATCATGGTTGTGACAGTGAGGGTTGAAAAGATGCTGCCTGTCTTTTAAGGAACTTGAGTACCCTTTACTGCATTGGCTATTAGGCAAATTCAGAATACTTAAGACTCAGAATGTTGTGCCCTTTCTACACGCTTAGCCCTCTTTATGCATGGATCTCCAAACACTCAGTCAACTCTCTGCTTGCCTGCTTTCCTCCAGAGGAAGGGCAGGCGGAGCCATTCATGCAACTGCAATGCCATGAGAGGGGTTGGGGCATCGTGACGTGCTGGGGGCCTCCTGTGACCACCAGTTGTTTCTGGCTTGCTATGGGACCAAAGGGTGCTAACTATTATCACAGTTGATACCTTATTTTCTTTCTAAAAGTGATTAATTTCCAATTAAACAATGTGTAACAGGAAACCTCAGTATAGGTGATTAAAATTCTTTGATTCAAAATTTATTACAAAAAATGAGAAAGAAATTGAACTCAAGGAACATAATCACTAGCCTCCTACTCCTGCAGAATTCACAGACAAGGATACTTCAACCCTACATGAGGAGCCAGCCCTGCCTAGTGCCCTATGGACCGGGCAGAGCCGGCCGAGTGTGGGAGATTCAGGAGTGGCTCATGTCAGAGTCCAGAGCTGCCTAAAGAGGTGCCAGAAAGAGTGGTTCAGAACAGGATCTGAGGTCAGATATCAGAGCCTGGTAAACAGCATGTTCCTTTCATAGGACTGTTTGTGTTGGTTATTTATTTTTTTAATTTTATTATTTTTTTTAAGATTTTTTCTTCCAGTTTTATTGAGATATAATTGACGCAGCACTGTATATGTTTAAGGTGTACAGCATAATGATCTGACTGACATACATCATGAAATGGTTACCATGCGTTTAGTGAACAGCCATTATCTCATATAGATACAAAATTTTTTTTTCTTTTTTTTAAATTAATTTTTATTGGAGTGTAGTTGCTTTACAATGTTGTGTGTGTTGGTTATTTCATCATCATAAAAACATTAAAAGACTTTGGTCAATTGCTCCATTTTGTTTTAGAGAGTGATTCTTAATCACAGTGTTGATCAAAAATCACTTGGGGATCACTGGTAAAATGCAGATTCCTGGAATTAAGCCCAGTAGGTCCAGAGTAATGTCAAGGAATCTGTGTATTAAAAAGGTGTCCCCAGTTGATTTTGATGTATATAATCCTGATGTCCTACTTTGAGAGACTGTGGCTTAAAGGAGTACCAGTTTGCGAGATGATTTATGATTGTAGGTGATGTCAAGTCAAATGCATTTTTTGTTTGCTTTTGATAAAACATTTTTAATAGCTTTATTGAGATATAATTCATATATCATATAATTTACTAACTTAAAGTGTACAATTCAATGATTTGTAGCATATTTGCAGTGTTGTAGAACCATCACCACAGTTTAACCATCACCCGCTAAGAGAAACCCCATATACATTAGCTGTCACTTATTGTTCCCTCCACTCCCCTACCCTCAATCCCACTCCCATCCCAAAGCAACTACTAATTTATTTTCTGTCCCTGTAGATATATAGATTTTTTTTAGAAGATAAGGCTAGCTTATTTTTGAAAGATCTGGTGTTGAAATTGACCATTAGTTTTTAGCTTGATGATATTGTACAGGGTAAAAGCACATAGAGACACAACCATGATTTTCTGTGCTAATATCAGCAGAAAACTACCACTTGACCATCATCTTAATTAGCTATTTTGCATTATAAATACCAAGAGCAGTCATCAGCTGCAGGTGTAGGTCCACCCTCTGGTTCACTCCTATGTAATTTGAAGACATTACATTAAAGAGACCATTCTAGTCTGCATCTGGGATAAAAGAACAGTACCAATTCAACACTGAAAACAGCTTTTAATAAGAATTAGTGAATAGCATGCTGTATTTGCTGTTTCAGAAACCTTTCCTCATCCAATACACCCAGCCCATCTCAGCACTCACTGTTTTCAAACAACTTTGTAAGTAACCAGGTATCAAAATGTGATGGTTGTACAGTAACTGAGAATGGTCCCCTCCCCATCTGTCTTAACCTTCCCTGCATTCTCAACCTGCTTGGCAGAGAGGGCCCCTCGACGCTCAGAGAAAGAGTTGCCCTGGATTATATGCCTCTGTGTGTGTGTGTGTGTGTGCATGTGTGTGTGTGTGTGTGTGTGTGTGGGTGGGTGGGTGTATGGAGGGGAGGGTGGTGAGTAGGGAAAGAAAAGAAACATCCCTCCCTTCTCCCATCAAGGCAGATAAGCAGCTCTAGAAATTGTTCAGCTTCTACAGGCCTTGGACATTGCGTTGAGAATGGAGACTAGTCCTGAGATATGAGCTATGCCACTGCTTGGAGATGTTGGCATAGCCTTGGTGTCTGGTTCACAGCCAGTGAGGATGACTCTGGGATAAAGAGCCTTTATTATCCTTGCATTGGAATTCTTTAGTGCTCCAGCAGGGACAGGGGTAGATTTCATTCACATTAGCTGTCCACCAAGGAACCAGATGAGAACGGTGGTTGGAAGACAGGTTCTTAGAAATATAGGGTCTCCAAAATACGGCTAGCAAATAGTTTACTAATCTTCAAGACTGCTCTACAAAATAAGCATGACAGCGGCTTAAAATTTTATGAACCAAGCCCGGATGTGACAGACTGACAGAATCTCCACTCACTAGAAAGAACACAACACCAGGCATACTCTATACCACCTCTGAATGTTACAATGTACTAATAAATGACATGTCTACTAAATATCACTCATTACCAGTGTCAGGCTCTGTCCAGGAGGGTGAAATGAACTAAATTTGCTATAACGCTAATTTACATGCCATTAAGGAGCACACAAGTTTAACTCATAGATGAGGATGTGTTATTGTACATCTTAGCTTCTTTCTGTCCCACTCAGGCTGATAAGACAGTCCCCAGACAATTGTAATTATAGGCAATTTGTAATGATAATGACTTGCTTTTTATTAGCTGCAATAAAAATCAATTCTTCATTCAATTACTGTTCTTGGCTGAACTATGACAGATACTCCTGGGTAAATACTTGTATCAAAATAAAACTAATAATAATCATGATAAATTTTTTGAGGATAAAATCTTCCTTTTAAGATCAAAATATATTCCTTTCATTAAGTACCCCCCATGCCAATGAGTCAAAAGTGAAGTACTGTGTCCTTGTTTCCCTTGTTTGGTGATAAAGGATCTTAAACAAATGCTGCCAAGTGCAATAGCACAAAAGTCTTTTCAGGAGTGTGATGCCATAGTAATGATCATCACTCAGTACATAAAGGGAACGAATCACAACCAGTGTGCCCTGAACATCAATTCAGCACTGACACAGGCCAGCACTGAAGACTCCTGCATGGGGTGTGTGCTATGGAATTTCTCATCCCCAAGGTCTCCTGCTATTTAAGAGGGGTAGATTAGCATATTAATTTCTTCAGCTCAAGAGTCAGTTCTCTAAGCTTGAGACTTCGCTCTTGTTACGTAAATATTGTTTGATTCACAGGAAACCTTCCATGTTAAAATTAGATGTCAATGTCCACTAGCTGCCCACACAATAGCAAGGAAGGCTAAGGTGTCTACCAGTGAAAATTCAAGCACCTGTGAGTTAAAATCAAACCCACTGACGTGTAAAAGAATGAAATTAGAACACTCCCTAACACCATACACAAAAATAAACTCAAAATGGATTAAAGACCTAAATTTAAGGCCAGACACTAGAAAACTCTTAGAGGAAAACACAGGGAGAACACGCTATGACATAAATCACAGCAAGATCCTTTTTGACCCACCTCCTAGAGAAATGGAAATAAAAATGAAAATAAACAAATGGGACCTTATGAAACTTAAAAGCTTTTGCACAGCAAAGGAAACCATAAACAAGACCAAGAGACAACCCTCAGAATGGCAGAAAATATTTACAAATGAAGCAACTGACAAAGGATTAATCTCCAAAGTTTACAAGCAGCTCATGCAGCTCAATATCAAAAAAACAAACAACCCAATCCAAAAATGGGCAGAAGACCTAAATAGACATTTCTCCATAGAAGATATACAGATGGCCAACAAACACATGAAAGGATGCACAACATCACTAATCATTAGAGAAATGCACATCAAAACTACAATGAGGTATCACCTCACACCAGTCAGAATGGCCATCACGAAAATATCTACAAACAATAAGTGCTGGAGAGGGTGTGGAGAAAAGGGAATCCTCTTGCACTGTTGGTGGGAATGTAAATTGGTACAGCCACTATGGAGAACAGTATGGAGGTTCCTTAAAAAACTACAAATAGAACTACCATAGGACCCAGCAATCCCACTACTGGGCATATATCCTGAGAAAACCATAATTCAAAAAGAGTCACGTACCACAACGTTCATTGCAGCTCTATTTACAATGGCCAGGACATGGAAGCAACCTAAGTGTTCATCAACAGATGAATGGATAAAGAAGATGTGGCACACATATACAATGGAATACTACTCAGCCATAAAAAGAAATGAAATTGAGTTATTTGTAGTGAGGTGGATGGACCTAGAGACTGTCATCATACAGAGTGAAGCAAGTCAGAAAGAGAAAAAAAAAATACTGGAGGCTAACACATATTTATGGAATCTAAAAAAAAAAAAAACGGTTATGAAGAACCTAGGGGCAGGACAGGAACAAAGACGCAGACGTAGAGAATGGACTTGAGGACACAGGGAGGTGAAGGGTAAGCTGGGATGAAGTGAGGGAGTGGCATGGACATGTATACTCTACCAAATATAAAATAGATAGCTAGTGGGAAGCAGCCGCATAGCACAGGGAGATCAGCTCGGTGCTTTGTGACCACCTAGTGGGGTGGGATAGGGAGGGTGGGAGGGAGACACAAGAGGGAGGAGATATGGTGACATATGTATATACATAGCTGGTTCACTTTGTTGTAAAGCAGAAACTAACACACCATTGCAAAGCAATTATACTCCAATAAAGATGTTAAAAAAAAAGGTGAATAGCGTACGTGGGGGAAAAAAAAAACAAACAAACAACCCAATGAAGTGGTTTGTTTAGGGAGGATGCACAATTAGATAGATGTGTGAAGGCCTAGGCTCTAATTGGAGAGCATCCACTAACTAATTGTGTGATCTTGGGCAAGTCACTTAACTTCTCTGGAGACTGAATAAGATAATGCGTGAAAAATCCCATCAAAACTTAGTGGAAAAGCTCTGCGTACGTGTCATAGACTCAATTTGCTACTTTCCCTGATATGAAAGCTTTTCTTGAGTGAAGATTACAGAGACAAGTCACAGAAGGGTCAGCCATTTAGGACTCTAAACCCCTGAGAAGAACAGCTATGCAAGCAACAGTATTTTTCTGTCTGTAAAGAACTGTTGTCATGCATTGGAAGCAATAATTGGGCCCTCAATCACTTGTTCAGGATTCCTCGGACATTCACCAGAATACCCTCTGTGGCCCCAGCCGTGTAAGAAGTTCAAAACTCATAAAAGAAATACAAGCATCATTTAGAAGAACTCAAGTATTGGACTCACTTGGAAAAATCAAGTAAATTCCACATACTCTATGGTGTATATTCTCTTTAAAAGGAGCATCATGCATTAACACATTATTCTACCCTGTAGCTTTGTTAATTAAGAGTAGGCCAGAGTCACAGCCTCAAACATCACTGGACTGTGACATCATTGAGTATCACACAGTGGTAGAAAATGATCAGCCAAATATTAACCAGTTTGTTTCCCTCTGATGTAAGTGTGCGTGCAAAGAAACACATCTGCATCTCTTTTAGTTTGGGATGAAACCATAACATTTTGCTTGGAGGGTTCAAAACAAAATGCCACAGATGATTTATAAGCTGTGGTGCAAGTTTAACACAGCCTCCTCTGGTCCTAGCTTAGGACTTGCTTCTTTGCCTGGAGGACCAGAATTCTGGCTCCCAAGTGTTTGTCTAGCCTGTGATTTCCAGAAAGAGTAGAAGAACCAACTCTATTTAGAAAGGATCCATCCTCTTTATGTCATTATATGTAGAAATAAGTACTTCTCTTCTGTATGACATTCATTTAGCAATTAATGAAGATCATCCATTCAATTATTCAGCAAACATTTATTGAGTAAAAAGAAAAATAGCAAGTGGCAAAGAGTAGGGTTGTTGGGTGATGAGCTCCAAATGGACTTGTGGTGTGAGAGGTGTGTTGGTCATCCAAATGGATGTGTCCAGCAGGCATCTGGACATACATGTTTGGATCTAACGGCTGGCTTAGAAGCCATCAGTATCTGCTTTGTATGAAGTCACCCCAAAAGATTATGGGGGGAGAGACAAATAAAGATGACAGAGAGGAGCCTATCAAATAGCAATAATTAAAGGTGTACAGAGGACCTTACCAAGGAATCATCAGAAAGGTAAGAGGCCCAGTCCCACTTGCTCTTTTGTAACATTGCTTGTGGTGTTTCTCCATATAACTCTATCTGAAGTTTTAATTCCAGAAAAGAGATCTTTAGGGAAATTTTTATATATTGAATCACAGTGATGTCTGATTAGAATATTGTTTTGCATGTGACAGCCTATTGTTTTTGAGTCTATAATGTCTTTGCAGTGATAGTTGGAGGAGAAAGGGGTGTATACTTGGTTAATAACAAGATTAAAAACCTAATAAGTCCATTAAGCAAATCTTTAAAAGCTTTTTTAAAAAGAAAATTTTTAAGGAGACGAGCAACAAAGAAATCTAGCACCATTTCCTAACACATCATTATTAGGGGCAGGACAATGACATTACAGAGACATTACACACATATTCACACAAACATACATACACACACAAGGACTGAACATTTGTTGTCCATATGAGACTTTTCTAGGCCTCTAGGCACTAAATAAGTGGTAGGCATTGCCCCTCTCCTTGAGAAATATGCAGCCTATACTTCTAAACAAAAACTCTGAAGTTTCATCCAACGTTTCAAAACTATCCTAGTAATATATTAGCTCAAAGGAATACGCTCACATTCTCAGAGTGTGAGGCATCATTTGAATACTGCTGTGGTAAGAAGTAGAAAGGAGTGTTTGAAATCTCTTTAAAAAGCCACTTACCCATTCCTGAAGCTTTCAGGGATAGAAATCCTATCACTTCTAAAGACTGTCTCCTAAATCGTTATTTCTGAACGCAAAAATCTTCTGTGGAGCAACTTAAAATTAAGGTCATGGATTGCCTTCAATGGACTTGGCAGTTTTGTGTGGTCAAAGTATAGCAATGGCCACGGTCCCCGTATCTCAATCCTGTGTTAATAATAATTGCACATCTATTCAAGAATCTGTCCACCCTGTGCTCATACTAATCAGGGACTGATGGCAGCCTCAAGATCTCTGAATCTCCTAGGAGAAGATTATTTTTCTTTTAGATTTATGTACACAGACACACACACACACACACACACACACACAGAGGCACATATATACGCACATACACCCAGAAGGAACATACTCTTTCAAACGTCTATCATGAACTTTGCCCTCTGAAAAACCTATTTAGCTCAAAAGCAAAATATCTCTCAAGAGTCCCCATATTCTTTGGCACTCTAGTTCTTTCTTATTCCTTCCATTTTATCTTACTTTGATCTTTCCACATTTCTTATTATTTTAAGTACTAGCTGTCTGTAGACAACTTCATTCTCTGAAAGCCTTTTGGGACTAAATAGGAACACAGAGATTATCTACCTTTGTGTACAACTTCTATTTGTCTGTGCAAAACTGAAACTAAATCCGCCTTAGTCATTATCACATACGGTTTATCTACAGAATTCTGGGGCTGCAGCAACTTTTCCGGCTGAAGGACGTGCACTGGAGGCTGGATGGTGCCATTCATAGGTGTAAGACGCTCTTGTTGTTTTGAGTGTCCAACCAGATTGAAATATTGTCTTTCACTTGCTAAATGGAAACCATGGGTAATTCCTGAGCTGCTGTGTTGGAGGCTGTGACCTCATGTCGGCATCACTCCACCATCCACATTGCACCTGGACCAGAAGACAGAGGGTGTGCTATGTCTCCTTTGATTGCATCCCTAGTGTCAATGAAGAACTGTGTTCAAGAAACACTTGTGACGTGAATAAGTGCTGGATGGAGGTCAAGGGGATGCATGATGTCCGCAGCCCCACCACAAGGAACAACTTCTTATTTCGCCTCTGGGAAATGGCAGCTTTGCTGGTAGAGGCTGAGGGGGTCTCCTATGCTGGTTTTATGCTAAGTTAACAATATTTCACCAGCTCCCCGGCAATATACAGTTAACTGTATACAACACTACATAGTAAGACGCCTCCAAATTCTGGGGACAAGCCAGCTTCTGACTATTAAATCAATAAAAGCTGAAGTACCATGGATGTAAGCGGCCATCTGCAAACGAACCCACTCTCGGATATAGTTTAAATGCAGTAAAGTATCAAAAATGTTCCCAGATATCCATTGAAAGATGTATGTATAGTCAAGCCTTGCGTGTTACTAAAGAATGTTGTAACCTAATAAACTGCATTACAACTCAGTGGCCTAAAATAACTGGATGGTACATTAAAAAGGGGAATTGGACAGTAGGGATCTATCAAGGTTTATCTCCCAGATCATTGCTGACTGCCAGCTCCTCCCTGACTCATCTCCCAGGGGTGGACTTGTTTACCTTCCATGAGCCTAAAATCCATTCTTATTCTCAGCAGGGGAAACTGAAAGAATTTCAACCCTTCAGTCTGGACCTCAATATTGAGCACCTTTTCTGTTTCCCTGACTCTGTCCTAAATTTAATGTAGTTCTGTCCATTGTGCTAATGTCATCCAAGGAAGAAACATATTACTTCTGGTTCCCCAACAGGAATATGCTATTGACCTTCCAAAAATATGGACCGTGCAGTACCCTATTGGATGTTTCATGTTTTGTGGGAAGATGGTTCCAATCCTGGTTCCAATGATTCCTAAGTTTGGGAAATGCTGCGTACCATATCCAATTTATATAGGCTTATAATTCAAATCAGCATGTCAAAGATTAAGAAGTGATACAGCAAAGAAATGTATTTTTCCTGTTTGAGTACAACATTTCTAATATTTCTTGAATGAATGAATGAATTAAAAAAAGAAAAAAGCCAGGAAGCGCTACTTCCTGGGTCCGTGTTCACCAAGCATCCTACTGACAGTTAATGTGATGTCCCAGACACGTGACACCAAGAATTACTCCATAGAGCACTTGTAAGAATTTTGGCAAACAGAATCTTGCATTGTGTGTGGAGAAGAATTCTTAGGGTCCAGGATAGGCCTGAAAGGAGAGATTGCTGAGATGACTTAGCAATATTTGCCAATGGTGCAGCAATTGTGAGGGGCTTGCTCATTTTTGTCATCCTTGTTTCAGATAAAAGTGACCTCACTAAGATGCTGCCACCTTGTGAGACCCTGGCTGGGCTGTGGCCATTCTCTTCCATTAACCGCAGCCAAGGGTGAACCATCACGGCCCAGCTACCCTGTTCATTTCTTCTTCGTTAGTTAGAAAAGAATGTGGTAAGTATGGAGAGCCTCAAATGTTTTATTTATTAAAGTAACACATCCGTTTATGGCTTAAAAAAAGTAGCATAGACATCCTGACAGAATACTGTGAGTTACACATAGATAACACAATCATTTAATGAACTAAATTTCATGGACTTTGCTTTAGCTAACGAATCAAAGAGGTTGTATAGATTATGCAGTTTAGGGTGAGTAAATAAACAGATAAATGGGGCCACTTCCCTTTCTCACACCATCCTAGCCCCACCTCTTTAGGTCATTTACGTGAAGGATCTGGGACCCAGGGAAGTTAAGAGTTTCTAAAACACAGATCGTTAGAGTACCTATCCTATCAGGTTACTGAGAATATTACATTTTTAAACATGCATACATGCTACGTAGCACAGTGCATAGTACAGGATAGGGATGCCGACTCTTTTACCTATTATGAACTCAAAAATTAAAGGCACTGAACCTTAACTTGACTTCTCAGCCCTTTGCCTTCCATGTTATACTCTTTGTCTGCAGCTTCCCAGGTCCATCCTAGGCTTCGACTTTTGCTTTCTTTGATCAAGTGCCTGCCATTTTCTGCAGACATGGAAGGGCTGTTTTGGAACATGAACTTCCAGGGCCTCATCCCACGCTCCCTTGCTTGTTGAGTTTCCTCTCCCTCTGCGCTTGGTCTGGGAGGATGACTCTATCTCTTTAACTCACCTAACCGTCACACAGTGGGGATACCTGTGTTCCTCTCCTCCTTTCCAGCCACTTCTTACTTCCTCTTGCTCAACGCTGACCCTGCATTTGCCTCAGACTCAGCCACCTGAAATCTCCCCACTCCTTGGATAGAATTTTTTCATATGAACTTGCATTTCAGAAGCTAGTTTTGTTACCCTAGCACTGTGGCTCTTGTCAGGGTCTGATGTGAAACCATCCAGCTTGACTAACTAGTTACTCATCTGTTTGGTTTCCATTCAAACTTCCCTTTCCCTGCCACGTGCTCATTACTGTGGTTTATATTCAGCTTCTGGTGAGAACTAACCATTTTTGTGAAGCCTAGAGCACAATAGGTATTAAAAGCTCAGGCCTTCTGATGCATCTGCTATTTGTTTTCCCTCCCCACTAATTAGCGGGTCTACATTCTCCTTTGTCTTTTGCTCCTAATGTATTTGTGAAATATCGTCTGGCTGCCCTTTGTTTCTCTTGCTGGTTGCATCTCATCTCATGCTCTGGCTTTCCAGCTGCTGTTCCCATATTACACACACCCTGTTCCCTTCTGCTTGCCTTTAGCAGAGTGCCTTCATTTTCCCCTGCATGTCATTTTATCCTGGCAGCTTAAAACCCAGCGTGGGTTTTGCCTTCCATACAATCACTGGCTGGGTGAAAGCTTCAGGACAAGCTCTTAAGCACTGGAAAATAGGAATATTTGGCTCTATGGTAGCTAGCGCTTAACACCAAATCTAAAATATTCCAGTATGTTCTGGAAAGTCGACCTACCCTGACCCAGCAGGCTGGAAAGCTTGCCATGAAGTTACGTCATGGTCTGGGGATTCTACGATAGTCAGTGGTAGCCTTGGTTGACTTCAGTGAAAGTTGGACCAGGCATCGGGCATGAAAGGGGCTTAGATACTGGTTCTTCTTGCCATTTCCTGCTCCTATGAAAATTGGCAGAAATTTCAGGTTTCTCTCTAGGTCTTTAAACAAATGCTTATCAAGTTGGGGACAGTTCAATGTTATCATGCTGTTTTAAAAACGTGAAGTGGGCTCAAAACTTTGGTGGCCCGTTGCCTGGCCCGGTGCACTAAACCGTTTAGATGACCCAATTATAAAGTGGAAAACAGTAACTGGGGTGCAAACTTCCTCAGCTGGTGATAAGAAGGGCCCTCTCCTGCTCTGCCTTCTTACCTGTATTAAGGAGCCAGAGGTTTGGGGCTTATTTACACTGAAGGACTCCTTATATCCCTTGCTCTGTAGAGACCACCTCCAACCCTCTGGAGTCACCAGGGCAGGAGAGCCTCACCCCCTCACCTACCTCATGTGCATCTCTTGAACTGAGTGTTTGCTGGTTTAATTGGAAGCAGAAGTGAAAGTAACCCAACTGGATCCAACTCACCATTCTCACTTATCTCTGAAGCCCGGACTGGCCTTGTGGTCTGGCCTAGCTCAGCATCTGGGAGGTGGTTTTCACCAGTGGAAAAACCTGAAATTGTTCACCTATGAAAAGGCTTTCCTGAGGAGAATGGGACCTGACAGGAACATTGCAGGCATTCTTTAATTTTCAGCACTTGGCTTTCATGGGATACGTCTGTCAGGATTATTTTTCTTTTCTTTTTCTACAACTAAGAACTTAAATTAGGTGTTGGCTTGTGAAGTTTCAAAGCTTCTATAGTTATCCTAAATGGTAATAATGCAGACACATCTTACATACCAGAACAAAGACTCAAAAGTAATGGCGTGGGTCATTTCATTTATTAAAATTCCAACTTATTCATTCATGGTCTGAATTCTTTTTCTAAAAAAAAATTAGCCTAATACTAGGTTATCTTAATTTTATAGAATATTTATTCAAAGTATTCATTTGTCCCTATTTGAATAGGACTTCCTGAGCCTGACCCTTTAAAAGGCAATTGTCTTCAGAGATCAGTAGAGGCCCTGCTTCACGAACACATAAAACCTGCCCAAAGAGAGCCAAATAACTTTCCCAACTCCTTTCCTGACACTTTAGCAAATCCCATTTTGCTAAATTCTGTTCCTAGTTTGCTGCTTGTCCTGACTCACCCAAATCCATGCCAGGCTGCCCTCAGATGGGTATTCATATGGAGCCTCAGATCACCCTATTTTATGTTATTTTATTTCCTGATGGGTTTCCTGGAATTCTGCTTATTTTTTCTAAAACTTGGCTCTTAGTCATCCCTTTCCTGACTCTTTTTGGTTTGAACTCCTGACAAATTTTTGTTTACTTGGAAAGCTCTGATGGGCTTACCTCTGGCACCCAGCTGCCAGCAAGGTGCTTCTCCACCCACATGGAGAAAATTGATTTTCTTTGATGGTAGCCTCTCAGCCAAACTGTCCTCTTCTGCACCTTTGGAGTTTGGGTCACTAACAGGATGGTCCTTAAAAGTGGCTTCTTCTCTTTTGAGTACAGCACTGTTTGTCTCTTAGCTTTTTGTGGCATGCTCTATCTACTCTGAGGTCCACCAGATAAACGTCCATGAAACACTAGGTGCAAACATTCAGCTTCTTGTAGATTCTGTGCATCACCACTTAGTATTTAATTAATAGTTTTACTGAGTCTCGGTTAATACTTTGTAGCTCAAGATAATAAGAGAGAGTTCCTACTCTTGTAATGTTTGGAGTTATAGAATCATTATACTAAAAGAGCCCATAAACATTCTCCAGTACAATTCTCTCTCAATATTCAGGAGGAGACCAGAACCCAGAGAGGTTAAGTAACTTCTCTGAGGTCACACAGTGGCAGACCCCCAAAATGGAAATGTACCATTCTGCTTTCTATTGTATTTTCCTTTTATCATAGTTCAGTCACACACAAATAATGTGCACACATGTCCATGTGAAACGTGGGCTGGAGAAAGCCCAATATTTGTTTTAGGACCATTTCTAGCTATAGAGCTGGGCCTAGGGGAAAGAATCACATTCTCACAACGGCTCACAACAGTTTCAATTAGATTAGAGAGAAAGATAAAGAAGCTACAACAAGGTGAAGCATTATTTTCGGGCAGAAGGTAGCAGTTGGTCTGGGTGCTGTCGCTGAGAGCCGTCGCTGAGAGCCTACCTAGTCTATTAGTGACATGAAAGAGATGCTAGGTGTGATGGCGCGTCTGGATAGCTGGGTGGGTTTCAAGGAGATAGTGGGTGGTTATGACACAGTTTGTTACCTTTTCAATGGAAATGAAATACAATAGTGCCAGGGAGGTCTTGCATTTACACAAGAAAATGGGCGCACCCCAGGTATGGGCGGCTGGGAAGCTGGTAAAGGAAATGCTGTTTCATAAAGGATTTTCTAGCACTTTAACTGCATAATTCCTCAGCAGGATCGTGGGCTCTTGGCACAGTGCAGACCTTTCCCCCGTAGTTGCCATAGTGGGGTCACTTTTGGAAAAGCCTCAAAGCTCTTGTTGAGCGTTTCAGCACCCAGCGAGACCGCCCCCTCAACACTTCTCTTTCCACCTATTTTCTTTTTAATGCTGCCAATCCAAATTGCTTCCTAAAACTGGGCTAATTTCATGAGACCAAGCTGACATGAGCACTTGCTGACGCCTTTAATGCAGTTGAGGAAGGGACCCAGATTTCACATGTAAAATTCAGACTCAGAGTGTCAGCCTGAACTCCAGGAGAGTGTCACATATCACAATCTCTTATTTCTTAGTATACAAACTGAGCGGACCGAGGTCAGGACGGAGAAGCCTTGACAGCCCTCCTGTTTTTCTTAAGAGACTCTCCTTCCCTCCTCCATGCCCAGAATTCTTATATCAGGAATGCTAAAATGAGTCCATTGGCTAAAAGCGTGGGCTCAAGGATCAGTCAGCCTGCATTTGGATAAAACTGGCTCTGTCTCTTACTCCTCCAGGCTGGTTACTTACCACTCAGCCTGGGATGCCTGAATCTAAGTGCGATTCTCCTCAAGCTGTACCAAAATTCAGTCACTGAATTAAGAATACTCCCAATAACGCCTACCTGTGACCCAGTGATTGTGAGGCTTGGAGGAGGTCAAGGGCAGAGTGGCAACTCTCAATAAATGTTAGATATTATGTTATTGGTCTTTGTTTCATGGGAAGACATTAATTAATTCACACTTTAATTAATTCATGAATGTGTCCATGCATTTCTCCCAGTAGTTTTAGCATTAAACAATGAGCGAGAGTGGTGTATAAGATCAAGGGTTCTATCAAAGGGTGGAAACGTTGGCAGCCTGGTAGGTTAATGGAGAGGTCAACACTGCCTTCCAAGCCCAGGCTTATTTGGTCTTGGTGAATGAAGACTCTAGGCTAAGAGAGTTGGTTCTGAGTAGGGTGTGGCAGAACTAATGATTCATCTGGGACTGGGAGGGGATTGTCTCCTTCCAAACTTCAGAGGACTCAGGGGAGAGAACGCACACTCAGCAGAGGTGAATTTCTCTCTCTCTCTCTCTTTTATGCAGCTGAATATTTATTTTCTGCCACTTCTCTCTCCAGATCTATGGACATAATTTACATGGGACCCCCGAGGGTAATTAAGCCAGCAATTCCTTTGCCAGTAAAATGAGAAAAGCCAGCTCTCAGTAAATGCTGAATTCCACTACGGATACTGCAGAAACAGAACCAAAAACAGCTGCAGTTTATCTGTGCTGCCGAATTGACTATAATTTGCTGCTACCCTCACCCTTACCACATAGCAATCAGTGTACAGAAGTACAGAATTTTAAGATGATGAATGTTTTATTTCTTAAAATAAACAGTAGCAATTTAGATACACAGTTGTGTATCTTACTTTTTTTTTTTTTATATTGTAAAAGTATATTGGAAACTTCCTTAGGGCCAAAATCCTTACGTGCACTTGTCAGAAGTATCAAGATGACAAGCTAATATGGAATTCATATTTAAATAATCGACTATTCAGAAATATTCCATGAAATTTCTGATGGTTTTGTTTGCACTGACGGAGCAATGGCTATTCCTTACTCGTGGCCGGGTATCTGAAGGGTGTCAGATTTAATAGTTTCAAAAGTTAGTACTAGACCAAGATGTGAGGATTTTTTTTTTTTAAGTTAACTTACATTTCACCTAGCAAATTCCAGTCACCAGATGTGTTTCCTTGGTTGCCATGACTCTCCTAGTCTACTTATCCACAGGCATGCACTTACCATATTACTAGCCCCCTCACAGATTCTCATCAGAGTTGGTTATTATGACTGTCTTGTATCAAATCTAAGCTCCAGGGATGTTAAAGCACACTGATATTTCATTTACCACTAAGTAAGAAAAAGCATTGCCCCCTAAACTGTACCAGACCATAGATTGGTAAGATGCTTCCCCATTTCAGAGATGTTCAATGAGAAAAGACTGTTATCTCAGAATCAATAAAATATGACATCTCCAACTTTTCAGAGGAGAAACTGGCCAAATGACCAATCAGAGTTCACATAGCTACTAAGTGGCAAAGCCAGGAAACCCTAGTCTCTGGTTTCTGACTTCAGAAATCTTTCCAACCTTGCTTGTTCAGCATTGTGACCTTGAGTAGTCATGAATTCTCTCTGTGCTACCCTTTTTTCCTTCTTTGTTTCAGTTGAAGTGAACAGTGATAATAATAGTGTATTAGGGAGGCACAGTGGGATACTAGGCTGAAAAGAATTATTTGAATTCAAACGATCCTCTTTTGCTCCCTTCAAGGTCACTTGATTTCTATTTTTTTCCCAGCTTGAATGATGTTCATTTTTTCCTAATTATTAAATATAAATGTTCAACTGCTATTGATTATTGTTTGAAAACAAGAGTAGTAGGAGATTACAGCTCAAATGAATTACCTTTAGTCAAAGAAATTAGACAATAAATTATGTGACTGCAGTTGAAGCATTTTCAAGATGCCATTGTATGTAAATGAGTAGTTTAGCACGTATCATAACGTGTGATTTCATGAGTCTGCACAGATAGTGTACGTCAGCTTCCTTACGTATATGGAATCGAATTGTAAGACTTCAGCTCAAGGTTTAGAAAAGGTGACCAGATGCTGTTGTAGAGTTCACCATCTCTGAGCAGAGCTCAGAGGGGGTTTCACGTGTTCAGTATCTGCTGTCCTCTGTAGCTCTTACTATTCCTGGTGGGTTTTGTTTTATTTTTTTGTATTTTCAGATCTCCTTTCAAGTCAAAATGCCACAGGCAAAGCATTTTGGTCCTTGCTGCTATTACACATTCACATAACCTCTTCTGTAAGTCTCTGTAAATAAGTGTTAGTTAGCTGTGTTTGGCCAGGCATCCAGAGGTTATCCTGATTTGGCTGATGAGGAAATGGAGTGTAAAATTTACTGGGGAGCAATAATTTGAATCATACCAAATGGTGACCCAATGGAAGTTTCAGAATTAGCACATATATTTTTGATTTGCTAATTTTCTGTTTAAGCCAGACAGCCAACTCTGGCTATTTGTTCTCTTTGGAAAGGGACCCAAAAGGCACCTCTGTTGCTAGTGCAGCTCTGCTGAACACCCCACCCTCCACCCCGCCCCCAACGACTCCCATCCACACCAGCTACTCTCCTTACCATGCAGTGTATCCACAAGTTCATCCCATTCTCTCCTGGGGCTCGTCTTAGGCTTGTCCTCTCAGCTGAGGCTCAAGGCACTGCCCTCAGGAAGTTTTCTGGGCCATGAAATTTCCAGCACTTGACCATCCTCTCTTCCTGTGCTTGTTTCTTCATGGGTTGATGTTCTTTACGTAAGTTCTGGAGGAGTGGGGACCCTATCTGTCATTTTTCTGTATCCTCTATCTCACTGAAGTGATGCTGTACAGATGCTCCTCAACAACTATTAATTCATAACAAAAAGCATGTTTGATCCAGTTGCTCATCACCCATCAGTAGGTCAGTTGTGTCCTTGACCAACTGATTGAAAACCAATTCCATGGATGGATCAGACTACAGCTACCATCCAGGGTCATTTCTCTCTGGAACTGTCCCCTTTCCCACTTTCAAACTGAGTTTTACCATCTCACATTCCGGAATACTTGCAATCAAGAACTTTATATTTGTGTGTATCCCCGGAGGATGTAGGGATAACATCTTCTAAAACCCTCAGGGGTTCTGTGTACTTGGCAAAGAATAAGAATGAGGCTGTCAGGACGGCAGCCATCAGGAGTGGATGGCTTTAGGGTGTTTGAGTAGGTGATGGAAAGTAGGAGCCCTGCTGGCAAGAGAAAGAATCTAGGCTTCGTTTAGGGAAGGATTCTAGGTTCTGTTTACATATGTTACTTTTGCCCCTTGTTTGGAGTTAATTTAGAAGGTGGCAGGGTCTGTCCAAAAGTACAATAGGGATGTTTGTATTTTTAAAAATGAAAAATCTTCAAAGAAGTTAAATACTTTATGATATAGATTTATGACACATCTTTTGATACTATCATCTTGACTATTTCACTGTAATTTGAACTTTCTAAATATTACATGTGAGTAGCTCTGCTAAAACCATCTTGAAACCATAGGATAAACTGAGGTTTCCGTGTTCCTTTTTTTTTTTTTTTTTGGTATGCGGGCCTCTCACTGTTGTGGCCTCTCCCGTTGAGTAGCACAGGCTCCGGACGCGCAGGCCTAGCGGCCATGGCTCACAGGCCCAGCGCTCTGCGGCATGTGGGATCTTCCCGGACTGGCGCACGAACCCATGTCCCCTGCATCGGCAGGCGGACTCTCAACCACTGCGCCACCAGGGAAGCCCTCCGTGTTACTTTTATTTTTGGTGTTTCATTTTTTTTTTTCTCTCTCCTACTTTATATTAAGTGATTCACTTAATCAGACTAAAGTATTTGCTCTTATGGACTGACTTCATCTTTCTCTTAAAAAAGCTTTGAAACAGAAAGTGGAAGAGGGAAATCTCTGGGCCTAATAAGTTGATCATATCAGGATAAAGGAAATGTTGCTCTTTCAACTGAGCAGGACTAGTAGGGCTAGCTGTGGGGATGATCTGGCTGTGACATCCATTGCCTTTGGATTACTAGGGTTGATAATCATTTCTTAGGTATGTCACTGCAATTCATGAGGAAAAAAAAAGTGACAAAATTCTCCAGTGCCCTGTGAACCGCTAAGGTAACAGAGAATTTGGTCCATTATGAATGCTTAACTTGAATCATTTAATGGCCACTGATTATTATCATTGTGCCATACACAGAAAGAATAGTAAATGAAAGAGTGGGTGTTGTGGATGACCTGATGTATCTTCAAAAATCAACCACCTTCACGCCCTTTTTATTGTGTCAGATCAATCGTTGAACTCTTGGATTTCAACTTTAGACAACAGGCAACATCATATAAAGGAGTAGGCTAAAACCATCAGAAGATTATTTCTTTTAAGCCTGAGATGGAGGTCAGAGTGTTGATTTGACCACCCAGGAAGACTGAGAGCTGAACTTTCCATCTTCCAGTGCCAAAGAAAATTCAGAAAGCAACTAGAGAGACAACTGTGGTTTAAAGGAGGGTAGGAACTGCCAAAGAGCAGAAATCAAACTGTGTTTTATTGATCCTGTTAAGAGTTCCCAGAGGTGTCTACACTGGGATTTTCTGAAGAAGCAAGGTCTCATGTTAGGTGTACATTGGTAGTAGAGAAACTGTTTTCTATTTCCCGGTATGGGACTATGACACTTGAAGCCATGCATTCCAAATCCTGTCACTATAGATGTTGCCATCAGAAGCTCAAAGATTTACCAAGTTCCTACCATGGGAATAGAGAATGAAGAGGAAGCGTGCTCTCTGATCACAGAAACTTCCTAAATTGCTTGTTTTATTTATAAAACAAGCTAACAAGGTCCTGGAGCAAGGACCTTGTTAGTTTATAAAAAATTGGATAACCGAAAAGAAAAATCAGGGTAACTTTGCCAGATTCCCATGGTCCTCAGGAATATACCCATTTCTATATCACTCTGTTTTGAGGTTCCGGTAATTCAACTCAACAGATAGCTACGTACTGAAGGCCTAACCCTTGCAATCTCTTGCTGGCTCTATAAAAAATAGACAGAGGAAAAGACAAGGTTCTTGCTTTCCAAAATCTTTCAGTCAATCTGAAAAGAGAAACTGTTAGTGCAAAGCATTAGCCTCAATAAATAGAGTTAATAACAGCAAGCTTTCTATGGTTCTTTCTGTGTGCTGTAGTCTGTTCTCAGTGGTTTACTTATATTTACTCACAGGTTCTTACAGCAACCTATGAAGTAGGTGATATTATTATTCATTTTTCATAGATAAGGGAACTGAGGCGCAGATAGGTTGAAACACCTTACTCAAGGTGTCCAGGCAGAACAAGCATCCCAGCTCAGGAGAAAAGCTCCACATCTGTATTGACTGCCACTCCATGTACCACACCCTAGACAAAAAGCCCTACGCTACAGGGGCTTTAAATGCTGAGTTTATTTACGTAATTATCAGACTCTGCTCTTGTTTTTATTTTTCTCCTTTATAGTCTATTCTCCAAACAGCAGAGTGGTATTTTCTTCAAAACGTAAAACAGATCATTCAACGCGCTGGTTCAAACCCTTGCTTGGCTTCTCATCTCAGGCAGAATCCGGTCCAAACTCCCCTGCAGGCTTAGGTTTGTCCCCATGTTCTGCTGCTGCCCCCTCTCAGGGTTCCTCTCTCCTCTCCTGCCCCTTTCCCACCAAGGGCTGCTGGCCTTTCTATTCTGGGAATGTCTCATGCTCCTTCTCTCTTCAAGTCTTGTGCGTGTGCCACTCCCTCTCTCTAGAAGGTTTGTACCCCCCAGCTCTGTGCATGGCTCCCTCCTATTTTATTCAGGTCTCTGCTCAGATACCACCTCCCTGGACAGAACCTACAATGGTCATCCCATCACTTAGCCCTCTCCACTCCCTGACTGCTGTATTTTCTTTTTTTTTTGCTGTATTTTCTTATGAAACTTATCATTACCTGACAATTTATTATTTATGTATTTATTTCCTGTCTGTCACTGCTATTAGAATATAATCCCCATGGGGGAGGGATTACATCCTTTTTGTTCACTGCTGCAACCCCAGTGACAAGAACACAGCCAGCATACTATCAGTGCTGGTAAGTATTTAGTGAATGAATGAATGAATGAATGAACAAATGGATGAAATATCACCTCAGGGAAGATAAACCTTCTGTCAAGGGAAAAGTAAATGGAAAAAGATTTTGATATTTTACTTCTCTCTCCTCTCACTCTCCTGTTGTTCAGAACCACATTTCTAAACAACACAACCTAAAAGAAACACTGCTAAGAGCTCCTTTTCCTAGATGGACAGTTGCATGAGGGACTAGAAGCCACTGCCTTCCTGAATCAAGTATTAAAGGATGACTTGTCATCCACGAAAATGTCTAAGTTTCCTTCATGATAATGGTACTTAGTGGTGTGTGAATAGAAAGTAAATATCACGATGAAATATACATCCAAAGGGACCATCATTAAATCAAGTCTCAACCAAGAAAGAGTAAATAAACTAATATTAAAGGCAATTATGGTTCAGATAAGTATAATTACTTTTCCAGAAAGGGGGAAAAACATCTAGGAGTATAATGCATGGGCAAGGGCAGATGGGTTCAGAAGCCACTTTCTCCCTTGGTCAGTAGAAATGCCTATGCAGATGCTAGACCTCGTCTGTAGAAATAGCACAAATCAAGTTCATTGGCAAGATCCATGCAGGGTCACTGGTGTCCCTTCCATCTCCTAACTTATCAGTGTGCATGCTGATGGGGAAATGGAGAAACATACCTAATTCTTTGAGTCCTCTAGGAATTTGTTTTTAAGGAATCACGGAGATGTTCTGCAGTGGGACTGCAGTGGTCACTGTCCCACTTTCCCAAGATTGCACCAAAGTTGAAATAGTAGCTTGGCAGGACATGTGGTTAATCTTAAATGAACTCTGCCTAAGAAAGGCAGGGGAGTCTCAGAGATTATTCTCTGGAGCAGGCTGGGGATTATTCTGTAGTAGACTATCACAAACAGGCATGATGGAATTAGAACAGTTTACTCAAAAAAGATGGAGTGATATCCGTTCCTTTCCACCTCAGTATAACCACCTCCTGATTCTTCCAGTACCTGAAGTTATTTATGAAAGAGAAATCAAACACAAAGGCAAAACAGTAGAAAATATAGTTAAACAGATCCTCTAATTCTTGAGTGTCTTAGTGCTGAGAAACTACACATTTCTCAGTTGAAAGAATGTTCTAGGCTTACCCAACCATATAGCTACTTTAGGATTCAAGACATTTGATCATTATTATTTCATTAATTGAAAATTTTCTTCCCTTCCTTTTAAGACATCCGGGTGAAGGAAGTGTTGAATATATAAGCAATTAGACCCCAACACAACCAATATCCCTAACTGACATTCCTCCCTATGAAATATTGGAGCCATGGTTCAGATAAATCCAACAGTACATTAAAGCTGGCTTGGGCAGTGCAAGAACACGCTGAGGCTTTCTGCTCTAGGTTGTTTGGCTTAAGGGTTTGAGGAAGCAAATGGAAGCAGCTGCACTAAGGATTTTCTGCAATTAGGTTCATACAGATTCTGGAAGTTGCCTATTAGGACCGTCAGTTTCAATCCATCTGGTATTTTCACATTCAAGTAGTGTTGTGCATTGCTTGGTGGGGTCAGTGGTTTTCCTTTTACCTGCATTGCACAACCATCAAGGTTTATGTGCTGGAGACATGATGCACAATTTGGCTGCCTCTTGCAAAGTACATGAAGTTTTGATTTGTCTGTGTGAGACAGCACAGACACCTCCTAGGAGTTCCAGTTTGGACCAGTTCAAAACTTAAGGATGTATTTCCAGGTTGTTCAGGATATATATATATATATATATATATATATATATATATATATATATATATATATATATATATATATATTTTTTTTTGCAAGTGTTCTTTCCCCTGGAGCCTTATATAACACATAAAACCAAAGGTAAATGCTATGGAAAGCTAGTTATTTCCATTTTATTTCCTTGCCTGTCTAATATTGATTCAGAAAGCTATAAACTATAGACTATATTAAGTAATATCTTTGGAAGAGGGCTTGACTCCTTCAAACTTCTGGTAAATTTGAGGGCTCTTAATATTAAAGATCATATCTGATCTTTTAGAATGTGCTAATTTTTAGTGCTATTCTCTATCTTTCTCCCCAGAGTGCTATTTCATACTGTCAGCCTTCATTTGGATGGAGGAAAATTCAATTCAAAGATGTTCAGAAGAATTCCACAATAATATAGTACATCTTTCCCTTCCCACAACTTCCTCTCTTTTTCACCCTACTCCCTCTGTTTGCCATAAGTTTTAAATGCAGGGTTTGGGAGGCACTTATTTGGAAATTTTCTAACTCCCCTTCCTCCGTAACTGCTCCCTATCTGCTCCGTGGGATTATGTTGAGGCATACCACACCTTCTGGATTATTCAGTTACGAGAACGTTCAACTCCCAGGCCTAATCCCTAACATTTTATGGACTTTTTTGCATTTGTATCTGATCTCTTAAAACTCTGAGAGCAATCTACTCCCATTAGGCAAAGAGGGGTCCTGGACCAGAATTTACTGGTTTTTCCCAGCTTGTTTTATTTATGTTATCTCATTTAGACTCAGGGTCTAAATTTGCCAAAAGATGATAACCAGGAATGCCCTGTGTTTCTTATAACATATACTGAAATGGGTTATAGCAGAGACAGGGATTGATTTAAGAAGATGAAGTAGCTGCTTATTCTCTTTCATCTTGGCAATTGTGAAGCAGGTCCTGCAAAACATACAATGCTTGGCCTGTGCATCTGGCCAAGTGGTTTCCATGTCCTCCTTCCCAGTAGGGGTGGGGATGCTGGAAGGATGGGAGGGCAGGGAAAGTGACTCCTCTACTTAGCACAGTGCTACTTGCAAGGAAAACCACAAAACAAAACAAATAAGCCCGTGAAACTGGTAGTGGTGTCAGAGAAAAGCTGGTGGATATTTTGCTTCTCAAAACTGTGGTTTCCCTGACACATTTCTGGATGTTAGTACGAGATAGGCTTAGATGCTGCCTTTCGTGTTTCTGACTTAGAGAGCTATAGAATCAGGATATAGCTACAGCTAGGTTATTGAAACAAGAAAAAGAAAGAAAAGAAAAGGGCTCATTTTAATGTAATGTTGAAGTCCTTAAAACTTGAGGCAGGAGCAGCTGAAGTTAGGAAATGAATTCCTTCTGGTTCAAAGTGAATTCCTTTAGTTCAAGTCTATGAACTAAAAACCAAACATCCAAAAATCTCCATCGTCCAGTCTACAAAGCACATCCCTTGTCTGTGCACCACGGGACATGACTTTAATCCATACAAGGTGTGGAGTATAGTGGGGAATGATAGTGTGCTCTGTATGCATTTTTCCAGAGCCCAGGGTTAGAACTTGCCCTTCCCAAGGCTAAATTCCTTCAAGTTCTAGAGCCTCTTCTCTTCCTCAATGGAAACTAGGATGGGGTAGGGAATGAGTGTGTGAATATGATGACTGTTTCTGGAATTCAAGCTCCACCAAGTGATTTCTGGTAGCATTTTTGGTATTATTTGAAGAGCATCAAATATTAGGCTATTAAGGACCCCCACTCTTTGCAAAATCAGTTGGTGGTAGAGATTCAAGATGAGTTTGAGTTATTTATTATCTCACACACACACACATACACTCCTACCCAGCATTAACATCCTGAGGATTTGGTAAGAGATGGGTGAAAAGCAAAAACCCCCACAGAACTCAAGAGTAAAGAACTGATGATTTCCTACCAGAATGGACGACCTGAGGAAGCTTTTTCTTCTGGATTTTACTGTGGCAAGAGGTATAACAATTGACTCACACATTAAATATTTTAAAAAGATATAAGCCAATACTGACTTCTGCTTCTAGGTAGATGGAGCAGGTGTACCTTTTTTTTCCTCCTGCTAGAATCCCTGGACGTTATATATAAAGTAAACATAAGACGACTCTGATAGAATAACTAGACAGAAAAACAGCAAGGGTATAGAAGAACTCAAAAACACCATCCATCAACAGGACCTAATAGACATTTATAGAACATTCCACTCAACACAGCAAAATACAAATTCATTTCAAGTATCCATGGAACACATACCAAGATGTCCATATCATGTGGATAATACAAATCTCAATAAATATAAATGAACTAAAATTATACAGTGTGTGTTCTCCAATCACAATGCAATCAAATTACAATCAACTTCAAAAAGATAATAAGAAAATACCTAAACACATTGAAGTTAAACAGCCCACTTCTAAATAATCCATAGGGCATAAGGAACTCTCAAAAGAAATAAGAAAAATTTTGAATTGAATGATAATTAATATACAACATCACAATTTGTGGGACACAGTTAAAGGAATGCTAAAAGGAAAGTTTATAACACTAAATGCATGTATCAGAAAAGAAGAAAAGCCTGAAATCAACAATCTAAATTTTCATCTTAAGAACCTAAAAATAACAGAGCAAAATAAACCAAAATCAAGCAAAAGGAAGGAAATAATAAGGATAAGAGCAGAAAATACTGAAATTAGAAATAAAAATAATATTTTTTTATAAAAAGTCTAAATAAATGGAGAGACATATTATGATCAAGGATTGGATGACTCAGCAGAGTAAAAATGTCAGTTCTCCCCAAGTTGGTGTATAGGCTTAATGGAATTCCTATCAAAAATACAGTTTTTTTTTCAAAATTTTATATGTATAGATAATATTATTATAAAATTTATGTGGAAAGGTAAAGGAACTTTAATACCTAAAACAATTCTGAAAAAGAATTCAGTGGGAAGAATAAGTCTAACTGATTATAAGGCTTATTACACAGCTATGGTAATCAGGACTATGTGACACTGGTGGAAGAATAGACACATTGATCAATGGAACAGAACAGTGAACCCCAAAATAGACCCACACAAATCTGCACAATTGATTTTTGACAGAGAAGCAACACTATTCAATGGAGGAAAAATATATCTTTCTTAACAAATTGTGTTAGAGTAATTGACATTCATAGGCAGAGAAAAAAAAAGGATCTTGACCTGTGTCCCACCCTGTACAAATATTAACTCAAAATAGATCACAGGCTTAAATGTAACACATAAAACTTTAAAACTTCCATAGAAAAGCATAGTAGAAAATATTCAGGATCTAGGGCTAGGCAAAGAGCTTGTAGATTTGACACCAAATGCATGATCCATAAAAGGGAAAACTCATATACTAGACTTTATCAAAATTAACAACTTTTGTTCTGTAGGAGATCCTATTAAGAGGATGAGAAGAGAAGCTATACAGTGTGGGAGAAAATCTTTGCAAACCACATAGCTAACAAAGAACTAGTATCTAGAAAATATATAGAACTCTCACAACTCAACAATAAAAAAATGTCAACTCAAAAATCGAAAAATTTTAAAGTGGGCAAAAAATGTGAAGAGACATTTCATGGAAGAGGATAGACAGATGTCAAGTAAGCACATGAAAAGACGTTCATCATTAGCCAGTAGGAAAATGCAAATTACAACCACGGGGGATATCATTTCACGCCTATCAGAGTGATTGAAATAAATAGATAACAAAACCAAATTTTGGTAAGGATGCAGAGAAACTGGATCGCTCTTTCTGCTGGTGGGAATGTAAAATAGTACAGCCAATCTGGAAAAATTAGGCTGTTTCTTAAAAAAACTAAACACGTAAATACCATACAACCCTGAAGTTGCATTCCCGGGCATTTATCATAGAGAAAAATTATCACTCAAAAACCTGTATAGAAATGTTTACAGCAGCTTCATTCATAATAGCCCGAAACTGGAAGCTATCCAGATGTTCTTCTGTGGGTGAATGATTCAACAAGCTGGGATACAGTTAGGTATGAGGCATGGAATACTACACGGCAATAAAAAAAGGGATGAACTACTGATAGGTGCAACAACCTGAAAGAATCTTCAGAGAATTAGGCTAGTTAAAAAAATCAGTCCCCAAAGCTTATGTACTACGTGATGTCATTTATCTAAATTATTGAAATGGAGAAGAGATTACGGTTGCCTGGGGTTAAGGAGGGGACAGAGGGAAGTGGGTGTGGCTAAAAGGGCATTGTGAGAGATTCTGGTGGCGATGAAATGTCAGCATCCTGGCTGGGATATTATACTGTAGTTTTACAAGATGTTACCATTGGGGGAGACTGAGTAACGGATACGTGGAATCTCTCTGTATTATTTCTTACAACTGTATGTAAATCCACAACAATCTCAATGAAAAGTTTAATTAAATTATAAAAAAACTAAGTGAATACAGTACATAATAATACTTCAGACAACAAAGTAAAATGCATCCTACCCCAGAATGACACATCACTATTAGGTAGTGCCCAAAGAAGTCTTGAGACAGTCAGAAGCTTCAATTTACAGGGTTTAGTTTCCATGATGCAAGTAAATATTGTTGAAACACTGTTTCCTTTTTAGTTTACATGGTGAGGTTGTCTTTCATCCTCATGTTTTATGGAGCTGACACTTAGAGCAAAAGTGAAAAGATAACTGACTTACCTTATCTCCATGTATATCTCTTGCCCTGGGTCCTGGTTTCTGGTGCCTGGTATGACCGTATCAAGAATCTCCATTTCTGCAAAGCATCACCCCAGCCCTTTTGCCTTAGAAGACCTACATTGCCATTCTTTCCCTCTGTTCCCACTTTTGTCCCAAACTAACCTGCCTATCCAAGCTACTAAGCAAATTCATCTTAGCCATATACAATCAGGTATGAATTACCAGCAAATTTTAACCCTCCTTCCTGATGTCTTCTATTTCAAAAGAAGCAAAACTAAGTTAAATTATTCTCCTATTGGTAAAATGCTTGGGGAAGAGCCAGCCGTTCATATGGGGGTGGTGGTTATAAAGGAGCTGGGAAGGGACACACAGCCTCAGTTTGAATTCTCCCACCTGGATTTTAGTGAAGGGAAATGAGGCAGGGCTAGAAAAATACCAAAGTGTATGCTTGTCCTGCCCTTTCTTCTGTCTCCAACTCTCCCCCAATTCCCTGCAGCCCTTCTCTAATTTGTGAGTAAATATTTTAATGAGACCATAAACTATGTTACATAATTGTGTGTGTGAACGTCCTTTTTAATAAAATCAGTTAGTCAAATTTTAGCTGCAAATCCCTACCTCCTTATTTTTCATGGATGGAATGCTCTCACTTGCATGGCTTGTTGTTACATGGTGTTTTCCAGCAGCATGCCTCTGCATTAGCCATTAGCTCTGTGATGAGCCAGAGGGGACAGGAGAGGGAAGCTTGGCAACATGCTGCAAAATAACACTGGCCACAAAGGTCTTGACTCATGAATTGGAAGGCATCACGCACTATGTCTATCTAGTCCCTTTCATCCAACTACAGTCTTCTTAGGCTGTGCTTTCTTCCCCTCTTCTTCCTCTTTTCTCAACCCCTGGCAGCCAGAGTTCTGCCCTCAGTAACTGAGCTCACATTGTTCTCTCAAAATCAAAACCAAAAGACCTGGCCCAGTTTCACCCTTGTGAGCCAATCTGCAGCTTTTGGCTCTGACCAGCCACCTCCTAACTTATGACATTCTCCATCCCCAACCTCAGCAATGCTGCCCTCCCCTGGTTCTCCTAAATATAGGGCTGCGAACGGTACAGTTGGAATGTGCCTTTGGATAGGTCATTGGCATTTCAAACTTAACATGTCCATAAATGAGCTGCTGATAATATCACAAACTTGCTCCTTGTCCCCTCTCTATCCCCCCTCCTCACATCTGGTACATAAAAAATCTTGCTTGTTTTTTCCTCAGTATACATCTAGAATTGGAGCACTTCTTAGCACCCCCATCATCACCACCCTCATGCATGCCTTCACCTTTTGCCTGATTTATTGCAATAGTCATCATAGTCACCGGAATTACAATAGTAATTGTAAGGCAGGGAAAACCCCTTTGCTCAACCCCCCTCCATCAGCTTCCTGTCTTGTTTGGAGTAAAAGAAAGTCCTTCCGATGCCATGTACCATTGGCTCCTCCCGTCTTCATTCCATCATCCTTCACTCTGATCCATCCACACCACACTGGCCTCCTTGCTCTTCTAGAACATGCCAAGGTGACTCCTGCTTCAGCGTCTCCTACCTGCCAATGGCTCCCTCTATCTGAAATGCTCTTTCACAGAGAGCGCCATGGCTGACTTCATCCTGCCAGGCTTCAGCGGTTACCTGAGGTCTTCCCCTGACACCTGTATAGAAGCTGAGAACCCTCATCCCTGACACTTCACCTCTCCCATTCCTGGTTTATTTTTCATCTGTAGCACTTTGCACTATTTCACATAGGACATATTTGACTCAACAATCTTGTGCAGTGTCTCTTCCCTCCATTAGGCTGTAAGTTCCATGGGCCGATGTTTTTGTTTTTGTTTCTTCATTGCTCTAGTTTCAGCACCTAGACTAGTGCCTGGCACCTAGGAGACTTGCAGTAAATATTTTTGTACGAACTGAACGAACGATGATTTTCTCCATGCTTGTGTCTTTCCATTTCTGTCTCTCTGTCCCTTTGCTGTATCCTTTCTGTTCATGACTTTGCTTCATAAATGTAGGTATGTCCCAAGAGTTTCTCCTTGGTGCTCTCATTTGTTCTTTATTACTTTCCTTCCCCTGTTCCTTTCTTCTTCTGTCTCCCTTCCCTTCACCATTGACCCCTGCCTCCAATGAACAATCACCCCCTCTCCCCTCTTGCTCTTATCACAGCCCTCTGACTGTGGTTAGGGGTGTTATACACTCCAGATCCTGCAGGGCAAGCAGAGAAAGGGAACAGATGGCATTCACATGAGACAATTTCAGTATTTATCATAAAGACCTTTCATTTCTACCTTGGGCTATAGGAATAAGCAAGTGTATGTGTTCTCTTTCCTTTTGTCTGGTAACCTTCTTATTAGAGTCAAGAACCACACATTATTTTTGCTTGTATTTACCCACCCTTCCTTCCATCTATCATCCATGCATGCATTCACCAACAGATATTTGTGGAGTATCCACCATATGCCAGGGCCCATGCTATGGCCCTGGGACTGTGAAGCCTTGGTGAAAACACAAAAGGCATTAATTGCAGCCAGAAAAACTTGAAGGTTTCAAGTTATGAAAATCAGGCATGCAGCTAAGAAGAGACCAGTGAGGAGACTGCTATTGTAGTACAGGCAGGAACTTAGGTAGCATCGAAAGGAAGGTGCTATGGATGGAAATAAGTAGGCAGATGTGGGAGACAGCCAATGAAAGGCTTACATAGAATAGCCTTTCAATAGCATTTACTAAATAGATGAAGCAACTTCATTTGTCACAGAAGAAAGGAGTGGCTTATAAGTTTGCAGGATTTGGAATTGCACATATTTGAGTTTGAATCCCTGTAACCCTTCTGTTTACCAGCTGCATGGCTTTCGGCCATTTACTTAACCTCTCCTATAGCCTCATTTTCCTTAGCTGTAAATGGGAGATCTGGGCAAAATTCACCTCATAGGGCTTTTTCCAAAGAGTGAATGAGACAATGCATGAAAAGAGGTTAGTACGAGGTGGGCACAAACTAAGTGATCAATGTTACTATTAAGTATTGTTATTGTTACTAAGTGATCAATACGTTACTATTTACCTTATAATAAATGTTAAATGTTATTATTTAAGGAGTGACAAATGAGTATTTCCAACAGGTTGAAATATCACTCTATTAAGATACAGAAATGAAAAAAAAAATCCCTTGTATTTCAGTTAAATCACATCCACTGTTTCTTGGTACATGTGGATATAAGGAGAAAATGCCTACAGTCCTCAGAAAATGGATCAAGTATAACAACTGGTGAGCTTCTCTGCTGGGACAGAAGAAATCAATGCAGAACACAGCAAATAGAAACACTGAACTAACTCTCCCCTGCCGCCCACCCCTCCCCCCACCACTGGGACCCTGTTGCTTTAAACATTGGGCAATTAAAGGTCATTTGTAGTGTCCTTTAATTGCTGTCAGATAGCAGCAGATAACTATTTCCTCTGCCAGAAATTTTGATCTTTTTTATTGTTTGTTATTTTAAAGAAAGGGAACAAAGCAAAAGGCGCTCAGTGGAGAAATTCTGTTTGTCCATGGACTATGCTGCCTGCTCAAGTACAGGGAATGTGCATTAAATATGGATGATTTTCAAGGCACCCTTGAGGTCCTCAACAGATAATATCTACTTTAGTAACCTTAAGTTTTATACCAGTTCTTAGTTAAGGGGCTATTTTGAGATACAGAGTGGAAAGGGTAATTTTCCTTTCATTATGCAATATATTAAAGCCAAACAGCTGTTTACTAACATGGCCCATAGTTATCTAATGTTCCAGACATAATGTGAATTTTATTTTTTATTTTCTTATTTACAAAGGGACATATCATTTAATGGGGCAAGGTAGACTTTACACACAATCCTTCATTGCTTGTAGACTAATACTAACTTAAAATAATTCAAGCAGATGGTATTCTAACCCACGCTAGCTTGATTTTCTCTGTTGTTCAGTTTACTTACATACTGTGTTGTATGTATAGATTCACGTTAATGTTTGTCTGGGATATCAAAAGCCCAGAGATTATTCATAGATGCTTTTCATGGATGCCTTTGATAGTGGTTGTGACATTTAGATGATAAATCTTTGAGAATGTGGACTCATATTGAGAACTTTTACATATTTTATGTACCCCTCCCTCCTTTCCCCAGGGTCAAGTGCACAGCTGACCACATAATAGGTACTCAACAAACCCTCTTTGATTGGCTGAGTGTCTATGAGAACAACTTTACCATAGGATATCACGGTGAGAAGTTTGACATGTGTACAAAATAATGGGCTGAAGAAAGAAATGTCCAATCTCCCAATCATATACCTATTGCCTTCTTTTGATGTTAATTAGAACAAATCTATCAGATTTTCTATGTATCAATCTTCCTATTTGTAAGATGAGTTATTGGAAAGTGGCCCCAACATTAAAAGAACTTGGAATATTCTGTGGTATCTCAGAAAGCTCACTTCCTTAACAATGGTCAAGACATTGGGTTACTCACTCTCAATATTTTACTGATCAGTAACAAAATCTACCAAAAGAAAAAGTCCATATATTGTTAGGAATGGAAGTGCTCACATCAACCCAGTTCAACTTTAAAGGAAAACATTTTAAATCCCAGTATTTCAAAATCCTGTTCCATTTCTCTTGTGACAGCTAAATTTTTAAAAACCCTTTCCTTTGAAGGAAAAATGGTAAACTGGACATATAGTGATTCTTACAGAATGGCCTACATGGCACAGGTTCGAAATTCACTCATTAGTTCAATGTATATGAGGCATCCATTCTATGCCAGGTAGACTGCTCTGCTTCTGAGACATTCATTCTCTCTTGGGGGAGACACCAGCATGAACCCCTCAGAGGTTTTACTGTAGCAATACTGTAGGGCCTGAGAGAACAAAGAACACTGGGTCCCCAAGGGGACAGCAATCTGTTCTGCTTTGGCTTGTCAGGGAAAGGTCAGAGGTAGGTTGGCAAAGTGGCACTTTCTAGACAGAAGGAACACCATGACCAAGGCTTGGAGGAGTGCGGGCACAGAGTAGCCGATGGACGTTAAGGAATTTGGGCTTTATGCTAAAGGCCGTGAGGTTTGATTTATTTTATTGTGGTCAAATATACATAACATAAAATTTACCATTTTAACCATTTTTAAGTATTAGTTTGATGATATTAAATACATTACATTTTTGTGCAGCCATCACCACCATCCATCTCCAAAACTTTTTACATCATGCAAAACTAAGACTCTGTACCCATTAAACAATAACTCTCCATTCCCCCTTTCCCCAGCCCCTGACAACCACCATTGTATTTTCTTGTCTCCATGATTTTGACTACTTTAGTTTCCTTGTATACATGGAATCATACAATATTTGTCTTTTTGTGACTGGCTTATTTCACTTAGCACAATGTCTTCAAGATTCATCCATGTTGTAGCATGTGTCATAATTTCCTTTCTTTTGAAGGGTAACTAATATCCTATTGTGTGCATATACCCCATTTTGTTTATCCACTCTTCCGCTGATGGACACTTGGGTTGCTTTCATCTTTTGGCCATTGTGAATAACGCTGCAATGAACATGGGAGTACAGATAGCTCTTCAAGATAGTGATTCTGTTTCCTTTGGATAGATAATCAGGAGTGGAATTGCTGGATGATATGGCAATTCTATGTTTAATTTTTTGAGGAACTGCCATCCTGTTTTCCACAACAGCTGCACCCTTTTACATGCCCAAATGAGGTTTGATTTTTAAAGGATTTTAAGCTAGTGAGGGCTTGATCAGTTTGGTTGAGAGAGCTCCCTGCCTCCCTGCTGTGTGGAGAATGGATGAGAAGAAGCAAGGCTGGAGTTAGGCTGTTGTGTAAACAGCTTAGAGATGAGGAAGAGGTGAACTAAGGCTGACCCTGTGGGGGTGATGACGGATGATAAGTTGTAGAGCTTTTTAGAGACAGGCAATCAAGTGCTTAATGAAGTTCTAGCATGATGGCACCACTGATAATCAGTCCCTGCCATGGGGGAAAATTAAGGAAAGAATAAATCCTCAGTTATTAAATGAATTACCTGGGAAGGGGTGGAGAATGGAATAGCACAAGAAGTGAAAGGAAGGAAGAGAGGAGATAAGAAAAGGATGAAAGAGTGGGACGGGGGAATACAAGGAAAAAGGAAAAGAGACTTGAAGAAAATGACCCTCTGAATATGTTTTTGAAAAGATGCTCATAGGGGTTTATACGCAACTAAGAAAAAGTTTTAAATTATTAAGATGTACTTGAGAAATGGTGGGCAAAGCAACAGACAAGAAAAGGTACAAATGTTTTTTTCAAATATGAATGAGACAATTCTAGTTCAATCACTTTTATCACTGTGGCTTCACTGGATTGCCTACGTAACCAACAAAACGATCACACCAGTTTTGTGTACGACTATGAAACACACTTTGGTTTTAGAGATTAGAGATAGGAATTCACATTCCAAAAGAATTCACAAATACCCCATCAGGAAAGTAAGAAAATCACTATAAGCAGTTTGGGGCAATAAACTTCTTACAGTTCAGCTGAGAAAATCCTAAGAGTAGAAATAAGGTCTAGCAGCCTTCCATACTTAGGGAAACACAGGACCATGAGCTTATGTTTTTAAGAGTGATTAGAATGAAGATTATTTTCCTGAAGATATTGAAGACTAAGAGCTAAAGAGCACCAAATGAATTCAAAACTAGTTCCAGTGCAGAGGCTGCTCAAAACCTCATTTAGTCATATTTTAGATGGATATGCTATGCAAACAAGTATAATTTCTGTGCAAGACAATTCTGCATTTATTGAATGTGTCTGGATGAAATTTTTGAAATACACTGAATAAAATATATTGAATAGATTTTAATGTGAGTGAAAGGGGCTGGATTGAACGGCCTAGATGCATTTGTTTGCTCCACTGGGGAAGCCTCACTGCCAAGCACGTTTCTCTGACCTAGACCTTGGGAGATAAACTGCCTCAGAGAAGGAGGAATCAAGTGGTTTTCTAGCTGTGATGAGATTTAAGTTTTCTTTAGCCTGTCCCCCTACAGACATTTAAATAGTATTGATTTTCTTACAATAGTCACCAGGGAGCAAAATAATGACTAATTTTGTGGAAACTTCAAACCATCTCCCCAACTAATGCTGTACATTATGTGACCTTCTCATTTTCAGTTTGGGAGGTCATCTTTTGGAGGTGAAATATCTTGGGCTCTAAGATTCTTTCCTTTAAATTGAAATTTATCTTTACTCCCAAGTAGCCTTTTTTTAATTATTATTAATTCCCTTGGGAAAATTGTGTCAATTTTTGCTTTTCAGTTTCCACATGATGACAAACCTATTTACCTGACAGGATTCAGATGGGAAAGGGATGACCATTCTCAGCCCAGAGTCTTGCACTGGGCTAACTCATAACCTGCCCACCCAGTCCTACATCCTTCCCTTCCTCCTCTTCCACTTTATTCCATGTAATATGCTTTTTCTTACATTAATGTGTGTATGTGTGTATGAATAATTCCCAAGTTACTGTGTGCATGCTCCCTCCCTGAGTAGATGGAACACAGATAATAATCTCTGGATTGACAGGGAAGGCGCTTTCATTTCTTTAAAAATACTTCTTTTCCAAAATCATCAGACAGGTTTGACTCCGTGGTGAATATCCACTAGTGTGTTTGGCTGAATAAAGTCCAAAACAGTAAACATAATTAAATTTTCCAGTGTAGACAAGGTCATTTTCCAGAGAATAGTCCTATTAGAATAACTGGCAGATGTCATGTGATAAAGGATTAAAATGATTTCTGCTTGTGATAATTTTGCAAGTCTTAAAATCCAACTTTCCAACTATAGACTCCCACCCCCCACCCATCTTTGAATGATAGGACTGCTTCCAATTTAGGCTAAATTGACCTACTCTAATATATGGTAATTAGGCAAGACAAAAGGTTCATCTTACCCACATCTTCATATCAAATGGACTTCAGCCTAAGAAATGGTGAACAATTTATTTAAAGTCAAGTGTTTTAATAGTTTTTGTTTTTTGATAATATGTCAGGAGTGATTTTCACCTTGACATGCCAGAGAATTTTATTCGAAGAATCATCAAATGTGATTTTTCAGATAACCAATAAAGGTTTATAAGATATTAATCATGTCATAAAACTACTCTGTACTCCTCCCAGGCATATGAATCTTGGTACCAAATATTTACAGAAATGAGTGTTTCTTCTAAATAATGGCATGTCCTATATAAATATATATATAGCCACACTTCCCCTCCAAGTCTATGATATACTCATGTAGATTAATTTTTTCAAGTAAGAAAAATGGATGGAAGAGAGTTATTTTGCTAAAATTATAGAGCTCATGAGGTTATTTCACTGAAATTGTTAGCTTTGCCCCTAAAATCTTGCCATTTTGCTGACTTTCCCCACATTTTGTTTTTAAGGGCAAGCCACAGAAAACACATTAATGCAAATCATTCTCAAATAGTTCATGGGCTATTTTATGACAAAATTTCTTTTGAATATTAAAAATTCCAAGCACTACCAAAAAGTTAGTAGAAAGTTTTGGTCTCTCATGCTTAGGTGATAATCTTTAACTATACTTGTTATTTTTACTTGACTGGCTTATATAAAACTCAAAATTTAATGAAATTGAGGGCACTTCTAATATATACTATATACTCACTGAACTATGTATTTGGGGGGCTGTCATTGAAATGATTAAATAATGTGAATTAACAAATGAGTAACTAAACAAAATACAGTATGATAGGATGCTATCAACACAATAAATCCTAGACTGAGAAGACACTGGAAAATGTGTCTAATTTTTAAATTATCAGTGGAGAGGATTCTTATCACACTATAAAGTATACCTAAACTGTTCTAATTAAAATTCTGAAATCCTAGGGCTGTTCATCACTCTGGATAAAGAATATGATCTAGACTCTCTGTAAGAAAGGAACTTTGTAGCACTGAGGTGTCATTCTTACTAGGTTGAATTATTATTATCCTTTAATAGTCACATTCTGCAGATTGTGGGTTATGTGAAGGGAGTTTCTGGTGAAAAAGCTGGTTTGAAAATAAGTTACACATCACTGAGATGTTATGGAGTGCCTAGAAGGCATTTTATACACAACTGGGTGTTTGGGGTGCATCTGAACTGTACTCCCTGATGATTAAATAAAGATTTGACAGAAGATTTTTCCCAGAGCTTTGCTTGGAAGTTAAGTCAGTTACCATCCCCATTCCTTACTCTCAATTTTGCCACTTGCAGGAGGGGAGGGGTTTAGATGAATCATCTCTGGTCTTGGTTGGGGATTTTGACCCCAAGCCTCTTTTCTCTCTATTATGCAGCTTTTCCAAGCCTTGAAGAAGAATTGAAAGATTAGGAATTAAATGCAATCCTTTCTTTAACATCTACTTTAATTTGCTAGGTCAAATTAATATTACCTATTTCTAAAATATATCTGTTTAGTTTCTTTATACTGTACCCCCATAGAAATAAATCTCTATGTTGAGGCAGTGGAAAAAAATTGGAAACATGTAAAAATATAGGAATACTAATAATACCTGTTACTTAAGGAGCAATTAATCTCTTTGTGTTTCAATTTTTTAATTATAAAACGAGAATATTAGTAACTATATGATGATTAAATGAGAAAATACATGTAAATGCATAATACATGGCCAAGGAAATCAATAAAGTTTCAATAAATCTAGATACCAGGCACCAGGCTAAACATTCTTCACAAATCATCATATTTCCTTCTGAATCAGGGCAAGTATTTTTCTTTCAGATGAGAAAACTGAGGCACTGGGAAGTTACATAACCTGACCAGGTCACACTGAGAATGAATTACTCTCCTAGAATCTGAAGCAAAGTTTGTCTGAGACTAGACCCACATTTTTCAACTATTAACTAGTTTAGTCATTTATTTTGGTTGCTGTATGATTCTTTCAGGATGAGGACTTTATTGTATTGATAGGCAATATAATAAGAAAATACTCCTATCAAATGCTTTTAAAAACAAATAAATCAAGTTGACTTACCAAAATGGATGTTTCATTACAGTAGCATGTAACAGGTTTATTTCCACTTTGGGGATTTCTGTCTCCCCACAAACTATTTATTGGAATTTGCTTATTTTATTAATAGTACTCTGATTTTCATTGTTACATAAAATTACTCATGCACTGAAAAATTGTTAAACAGAAATAGAATCCTAAAAAGATCATAAATAAAAGTTTGTGGTATCCAGATTGGAAGGGAAGCGGTAAAACTGTTATTATATGCAGATGACATGACACTATATATAGAAAACCCTAAAGACTCCACACAAAACATACTAGAACTGATAAACGAATTCAGCAATGTAGCAGGATACAAGATTAACATAGAGAAATCTGTTGCATTTCTTTACACTAACAATGAAATAAGAGAAAGGGAAAGTAAGAAAAATAATCCTTTTAAAAATCGCTTCCAAAAAACGAAATACCTAGGAATAAACCTGACCAAGGAGCTGAAAGACTTATATGCTGAGGACTATAAAACATTGATAAAGGAAACTGAAGATGACTTAAAGAAATGGAAAGATGTCCCATGCTTTTGGATTAGAAGAATTAATATTGTAAAAATGGCCATACTACCCAAAGTAATCTACAGAGTTAATGCAATCTTTATCAAATTACCTATGACATTTTTCACAGCACTAGAACAAATAATCCTAAAATTTATATGGAACTATAAAAGACCCAGAATTTCCAAAGCAATCCTAAGGAAAAAGAACAAAACTGGAGGCATAACCCTTCCAGATTTCAGACAATACTACAAAGCTATAAAAGTAATACTACAAAGTAATCAAAACAGTGTGGTATTGGCACAAAAAGAGACATATGGATCAATGGAACAGAATAGAGAGCTCAGAAATAAACCCACACACCTGCAGTTAATTAATCTTCGACAAAGAAGGCAAGAATATAACATGGAGAAAAGATAGTCTCTTCGGCAAGTGGTGTTGGGAAAGTTGTACAGCCGCATGTAAATCAATGAAGTTAGAACACTCCTTCACACCATACACAAAAATAAACCCAAAATGGCTTAAAGACTTAAATATAAGACATGACACCATAAAATTCCTAGAAGAGAACATAGGCAAAACAGCCTCTGACATAAATTGCAGCAATGTTTTCTTAGGTCAGTCTCTCTTGGCAATAGAAATAAAAGCAAAAATAGACAAATGGGACCTAATCAAACTTATGAACTTTTGCAAAGCAAAGGAAACAATAAACAAAATGAAAAGACAGCCTAAAGAATGGGAGAAAATACAGAATGAGAGAAAATATTTCCAAAGGATGCGACTGACAAGGGATTAATTTCCAAAATACATAAACAGTTCATACAACTCAATAAAAAAAAAAACCCCAAACAACACAATCAAAAAATGGGCAGAAGACTTAAATAGACATTTCCCCAAAGAAGACATACAGATGGCCAACAGGCACATGAAAAGATACTCAGTGTTGCTAATTATTAGAGAAATGCAAATCAAAACTAAAATGAGGTATCATCTCATATTGGTCAGAATGGCCATCATTAAAAAGTCTAAAAAAAAAAATGCTGGAGAGGGTATGGAGAAAAGGGAACCCTCCTACACTGTTAGTGGGAATGTAAATTGGTGCAGCCACTATGGAAAACAGTATGGATGTTCCTCAAAAAACTAAAAATAGAGTTGCCATATGATCCAGCAACCCCATATCTGGGCATATATCCAGAGAAAACTCTAAATTGAAAAGATACATACACCCCAATGTTCATAGTTGCACTGTGTACAGCAGCCAAGACATGGAAGCAACCTAAGTGTCCACTGGCAG
>RJWK010009539.1:0-22809 GCA_004363435.1 Platanista minor
TCCTGGGGATGTATATATATACTATGCATATACATGCGCATATACTATGTAATGTGTAATAGAATACTATTTTATATTATAAAAATGTATAAAACAAAGTGTATAATATAATATATAGCATAATAATTATATGCATTGCTATATACTATATAATATACGTGTGCTATATATACACGTATGTATACATATATATGTATATATGTATGTATATATTTAGACAAACTAAATCTAAATAGCTCTTTCTCTTTCAAAATGCCCGTTTTGCAAACATTTTCATCAGTGGGAATAAGAAGCTTGTTGAAGTCTGTTGTCAAAGTTACATTTATTTTTAACTTTAAAAAAAAAACAGATTAAGTTTGTTTTTTATTGTTTCAGACTGAGAATGCACAATGCACTGGCTACATTTATATTGGTTACCATGGTTTCCAATACTTCCCAAGAAAGGGGTGGAATTTTTCTCACCATGCAAAGATGTTTTTCCCTAACTTGTTTGTACCCACATAATGTACCAGTTTGAATCATCTGCTTCTCTCCTCCCCATCTGTGCTGTTTGCAAGGGGCAGGGAGAAAAGGGGAAAAAAAGCAGATGAAAGAGTTAGACACAGACTTCATTACAGCAGTGATTAGCTCAAATGTAGACTCTCTTTCCTGTATCCTAAAGGCCTCTTACTTGCTCGGTATAGATGTAGCATCCAGAGTACGTTTCCTTTCATCCAATCACTCCTCCATGAACATGTAACAGTTTTTGTGGAGCAGGTAAGGCAGAGACCGCGGGTTCTCTAGAGGTGGCACTTTCAGAAGAGAGTTTTATGCTGATGGTTTTATTGATATTGCTGTCTTGCTGCTGTTGCTTTTGGTTAGTTTTTTTTTTGTGGCCAACTGGAAGGATCTGCTTTTGCAGGGATTACTACCTTTGGTTCTGCTCTAATTACTTATCTGTATTATTGTCTCAATTCACCAAAAAAGGAAAATGTGTTTTTCCCTCGGAATGTATTATTACTCTGCATTCTATGGTTCATTTTCATTGCAGAAGCCATTGCCAAGTAAGCTTTCTTTTTTTTCAGTAGCCATTATTGTGTCCTGGCGTGACTTTCTGTTAATAATAGCTCTCATTTACTGAACAATTGCTATGTGCTTGGAGCTGTGGTCAATGCAATAACGTCAATATTTGCTTCACCCTCAAAATAACCGTGTAAGATAGGTGGTATTATTATCCCTATTTCATAGACAAGAAAACAGAGCCAGAATTCAATGCACAGACCTAGGACAGTAAAACAGATGTTTCTAACATCAGGCTTTTCTTAACTTGTTCACTTAAAGAAATTTACTGACAACTTACTATGACCTAGGTAATTTTATATATGCTGGGAAAATAAAAAATTCTTTCTCGTAGGAAGCTTCCGTTCTACTGGTTTTTACAATGCTGTGCTATCTCTCACATGTCTTGCTGAAACCAGAGGAACATTTTGCCAGAAAATATTGGGATATTTCATCCTAAGTTATGCTAACCCTTATGTCAATTAACTGGCTTGTTTATTTCTAGAGAAAGAGGCTCTAATAGAAAAGTTTGGAGTGTCTGCTTAACCTATCATTCTCTCCTCTTGGTAAGTTCCTGTCACTTGCAAGAATAGGTTGAGGTGGCACATTACCCTCTCAATCTCCCATGGCCATAGCTGATTGGCTGTTAACCATGGCTAGGTAAATCAGATTTTTTCTCAATCTAGAATTTGAAATTAGAAATTAGAGATACTTAAAAGACCACTTGTTATTTGAAGAGACGAGGTTTAAACTTTTTTTTTTTTTTTTGTCATTCTTGGCTATGTGCATACAGGAATAGAGAAAGTTTGCCTTGAGATTGAGAGAGAGAATAAGAAGAGAGCGGTAGAGAAGGGGGCAATTAAGTAGATAAATACAGAGAAGCAACCACACAAAGTTGTGTGATCTCAAAAAGAAGGAAACCCAATTGGTACTCTCTTAATATGGCCCCTGAATTCCTATTTCAGTTTCTGCTTCTGGGGAACCTGCCTATGAGAGTTGATAGCAGGAGTGGTCCTAGGAAGTAGCTTGCTGGGAGTGAGTTTGGAGTTGGGTCACTCACCACCAGTTAGAGATGAGGACACTGTCACTGATGGCAGGTGGAGTAGCAGCAACCCCTACATGAAGCTACAGTGCACTTGTTAAGCTAAGACTTTGACTCTCTGTGGACTAGTACAATATAATAGGAAGGAGCACACCATCTCATGCAGTATCTCAAGCATTTGAAAGATGCAGGAAGATGCTAATTATAATGATCATATTGTGCTGACCACCACTGATACCTCAAGAGGGAAAAAGGTAAGCCAAGGAGAATCAATACCCATCTTCAAGTAAAGCGTGAGGGTTGGAAGTCCTCCTTGGCAGCATTTGAAGAGACCTTTATCACCTGCAGCTGGAGGGCAGCAGAGCTGAGGACTATGCAGATAACTTGACTGGGAGATCAACAGAACTTTGTAGAAAGATGAAGTTCTCAGCTTGGGCAGGTCTCCTATGACAAGTCAGAGCCCATAGAGGAGTGTGGTCCTGAGATTGGAATAAAGATACCTCGGTAGATGTTCTTGAGCAACTTGCACTTCCAGGTGCCCTTGGTCCCTCGGTGCCTGCAGAAGTGTCCCACTTCCCCTTGCTGGAAGATAGAACTCACCCTGACTGCCAACCCCTGCCTTTAGCTTGAGGCTATAGAGAAATCTCAAATGAGACAAGCGCCTTACAAGATAATGCTGGTCTTTAGGATCTGCCTTGTCTTCCTCCTCTCCTGGTTAGCAGGCCAATTACCAGAGGCAGATGGTAACAAATGTTGAATCTGCTAAGGTGTGGAAGGAATTATATGCCAAAGGGGCCACACGATTTGGCTGTCATATGTTAACTGAAAGTACAGAGGAGGCCTAGATGGATTCTGAGGGTGCAGAATTAAGGTGGGGAGAATATTGAACTGGATTATGGAGAGCTTGTTGATGCAGGAGCACTTTCCCATGTCACAGGATTTTACACCCTCTTAGGACTCTCAGAGCTGGTCCTAATACATTTCCAGGATAAGCCTTAGAAGCTTGTTTAAAGTGGCATCCCACAGAAAGTGGCATCCCACAGTAAATGGCATAGAGATGCAGAACTGCCATGGCAAGACAGTGGAGACACATGTTGGAAGAGATGAGAGAATGGCATGCTAGAATGAGTCTTCTGTATGGGAACAGAAAACCCATCAGACAGTGATATCCTGGGGAGGACCCTGAGAACACTCCATTTACCAGAGTGTTGCAGAACACATTGGAGAAGACAGTGCCGGCAGCATGTGGTCCTTGAGAACCTCAGTGGGGGCTATCTGTATAGGCGGGGACTGACAGTACAAGATTCTGGTACAGAACCGAGATTCCTGGTAGCAGTGGGCATAATAGGAATCCAGAGTATCAGAGGCTAACACTTAGTCATCAGGAACAAGGTGGGCTTAATTATTCTAAAGGGTGGCAAGGTTGGAATGGCATCTAAGGGTACTGAACTATGGGAATCAATGAGATCTCTAATAAAGCCCTCTCTCCATAAATCACGACCTTCCAAATCCTTATTTCAAGCTTGCATCTTAGGGATCTAACATAAGATAACCCCTTCCCCAGCCCCCATCCACAGAGCTGTCCTTTCTAGGCTTTAGCAGTTTTGAAAAGATAGGAGAGAAACCTTCTTGTTCCAAAGTTTATATCTGGACCTCCTAGGAAGTTGCCAGGCAGGAATAGCAGCAGTTGGTATGTATCTTGTCATCAGAGCCAAAACAGACATCTTTCCTCAACCCAACATGATGGCCCTGGAAATGCAGCTTGAGTAGGTTGTTGAGGGAGCAGGAAGCACTGTCCTGTGGCTGTCAGATGGTGTGAACAGACACAGGCAAGGCGTGTGGCCTCCACTGGATAGACGAGGTGGAGACCGGGTGCATCAGATAGCAAGTGAGGGTCCAATGTGGTCACAAAAACGAGTCCCAATAAAATAAGTATGTACATTCATAAATGACTTGGTGCTTTTTGGTCTTTTTTCTCATTGGATATTGTATTAAGTTAAGTTATTTTTGGTTATGTGTGAGAGGAATGAAACTTGAATTAAATTCAGTCCAAGAAGGAAATTTATTAATTCACAGAATTTGAGAAAGGCTTGAATAAATACACGAGAAAAAGGCAGATAGACAACTGAACTACCAGAACAAATGGATCCCAGAACTCAAATGCTGCCAAGTCTTTCCCCCTGACTCCCAGCGCTGCTTCTTTCCAAAGTCAGTTTCATTCTCTATTACTGCAGCCTGGCTGTCTCCTCAAGGAGCAAAGAATAGTGTCTGTAGCTTTTGAGTTTTCTATCTGTATGTCTTCAATCTCTAGAAAGAAAAGAGTCTGACTCCGTCTGGCTCAAGGTACAGACATTGTAGGAAATGGAACTGGTTAGTTTGACTTGAGTTAGTTGCTTACCTACAGATGAATCAACTATAACCAGAAGGGCATGGATGGGCAGGCTCAAATATGACACTTCCTAAGGAGGAGGATGGATACTTTGTCATCACCTCCATGGGTATCCATTATAAAGCCTCAGGGCAATCCTGAGTGGAAGGCAGAGCAGGGTTGCAGGGTTACTCACTTTTGGAGACACTGAACATAGAATCCAAAGTCTGGGATTCAGTGGGAGCATGTTGGTGGAGGAAAGAGCTGTAAACTTAGAATCAAAAGGAACAAGAGTCTAGTAGCTACCCCATTAACCTTGTGAACAGGACTGTATCACTTACCCTCTCAGAGCTTTTGCTTCTTGACTGTAAAATGGGAGGGTTTATGTTTTCTGTACGTTTTATGTATTACGTTGGGATTATGTTTTATGTATGTTTTTTTATTACTGTAAAGTAATCCCAGCATAGTACTTGCCATGTTATCCAAACTTAATATGTGTTTTCTGAATTGTAATATCGTAATAGCCCACCATCCATTTTTAAACCCAGTAAACGTTCATTCAGAAAAATAAGTATGGACTTTGGATACACACACACCCAGGCACACAAAGGGTCTGCATTATTATTCTACCCCTGGCATGGTCATATTAGAATTTCTCCATTTATCTGATTTATAGCTCACATAAGATCATTATGACTATGGAGAACTCTGGTGAATTTACACATGGTATCAAATGCGGTAAGTGTAGGAACATGCAATAGAAACTGCACTTATCTAGTGCTTTCATATCTAAATACTTATTCCAGGTCAATATTTTTGGAGCTTGTATTATTTAGACATGTTTCAGCTCTACATTTCACTCAGCATATATAGATACAAGCTTTCTAAGGATTTCTGAATTAGCTATTCTCCTTTCCTTTATCTGTTCTGTTTTTCTGGGTCTGTTGGACAGATTTTCCTAGGATAGAGAAGAAAGGAAACACATGTTAATTTTGTTTGCCTGGAGAAGGTTCTGGGAACCTGTCTCTTGCAGCACACCTGCTCATTTCTAGCTCTGGACCTGAGCCACACCTTCCCCAGACTGCTTCATTTCTGGGGAAATAGCCATGGTTTTTAAATTCCACCTGGAGTGAGGCCAGAAAGGGTAATTTTCGTTCTGAGGTTGGTTTCAAGAGGCTCATGCCCCTCTTTTCACTGGCAGGGCGTTTACAAGGGATAGCCTCAATAGACTGGATTCTCAGGACAGTGAGTTCTATTCAGGCCTGGAGGCAGACCAAGAGGGAGAACTTCCCTATAAGAAAAAACAGGCCATTCAGTATTTGCCTGTTTCCACCTGTGCCTCTCTGTTGTTTACAAAGCTGTGGCAATGTTTGTGTTGAATGGCTTAGAGCACAGGAGTGCTTTTGCTGGAAATAGTTGTGAAGAAGTCAAAACAAAATCCTCTAGTTATTCCATTTCTTAGCTTTCTTCTTCCCCTTTTGCTCCACCCCCTACAGGAGCTAAAAGCAGCACTGCCCTTTGTATGTACCTTGGAGCTAGGAAGTTCCATTTTGTCTTAGCCTGAGTTTTCAGAAAGCAGAGCCTGAGAAAAGGCTTTTGTGGTACTATTTTATGAAGGGGATGCAACTCCAGGGAGCCTGACTGAAGGAAAAGGGATGTGAGGCAGGGAAGGTGTGGGAACCAATGAACCAATATAAGCCATGTGACCAAGTTAGTAACCACTTGGTTTGAAGTGGGACTGAGATCTATCTTGGAGGGCTGTCTTCAGAGAAGTTCACAGATTGCTTCTCAGGACAGTTCATGCAAGGCAAGAAGGAAGACATTGATCTGCTCCCCCCAGGCTCCCAATGGTCCATGGTTCTCCCCATGGGGCATTAAATCCCTCATGATTCCCAGCAGCATCCACCACCCCAGCATCCAAGGGACACACCTGAGGAAAGAGGTGAGCAGAGCACAGAGCACACCTGAGGTGTGACGTGGTGGGCTGTGTGTGCAGGGAGTTAGGTCTATATAGAGACACCTAGGAACACAGAGTTTCAGCTGTGGGGTGGAGGGGAAGGAATCTGTATTTTGTTTAGGTTCTCAGGTTATTCTGATTCAGCCTATCTGCAAGCTAAAGTTCAGAAATCGCTTTTATAGATTATGACTACCTCTAACCATAAACGTTGACATGCCTATCAGTTGTAGCAATGCGATTTGTGAGCTTTTGAGAAGTATTTTTATGACCTCCTAAAGGCAAAATCATAAACATATACACTCATACAGGTGTGTGTGCGTGTGTGTGTGTGTGCATGCACATGTGTGTACGGGATGAACACAGGGTACAAGGGAAATAGTTTGAATTCCATAAGCTACATGAGTTTAATCTGTATAGAAAGAAGTACTGATGAGTTTCCCCCAAATCTTCCCAAACTTCATGCATATTTTTAGGAACTATGATTTTTAAAATGTCTTATATGGACTCAGCTCTCAGTTATCCTTTGTCTGCTTTGTGAATTACGAGTGTCAAGTTTGTCTCCATGGCCAGCATGCCAGGCTGGCTGGCTTGCCTTACCCACTGCAGGAAGCATGTGTTTACCGAGGAAACAGTCACTCAGTTTTAACATTGGCCTCAGCAAAAAACCTATTTATGAGGGCAAATCCAGTGCTCTTGCAAAATTAAAATCTGACTTGAACACCTTCCAAAACCAAGCTGAAATGGCTCTTGGATTATCCATGGTAGTGGATTATTCACACTACTGCTCTCCTATTAACAAACAGTTCACCATCCAAGCAGTCTCAAAACTATGAACAGGCTATGTTGCAATCCAGCTGCACGTAACTCACAACATGTTATCATGTAAGCTGAGTGAGGAATTGTGGTGAGACCCCTACCTAGGTCAGTTCTCAAAGTGCAGTCCCTGAGCAGCAACACCAGTATCACTTGGGAACTTGTTAGAAATTCAGAAAGATCATTAGCTTTTTGTTTAATTACATATGCACATTGAAAAAATTGTAATGCATAAAATGAACTGCCGTATCAGGTGTTACATCTCCAACTGCTAGAAGTATTTAAGTAGAGACTGGATAAATTGTCAGAGGTTTATGGAAGAGATTCTTGCTTTAGATGAGATGTTGGATAAAAGCGCTGCTAAAGTTTCTTCAGACACTAATGTTTTTTTTTTTACCATATCAGCAGGAAGTAAGTGATAGAGTATCTTATCTTTGTGTTTTAGTTTGGATCTCATAGATGGTTCATGCAGCCACACTAGTACATGACTTTCAGATCATTGTGAGTCTTTTCCTGAGTTTTGCTGCAGTAACCACATGCACTCCAAAATAATTATTTACGAACCGTTTTCCAGATTGGTCTTACCTGTAATCAGAATTTCTGAGGTTTCTAAAGACTTAAAAAAAAAAAAGAAAACCAATCAAATAGATCTGTGCTAGGGATGAGATAAAAATGTTTTGCATTATGATTTAGCTGATCCATGTTTTCGTTTTTTTATCACAGAAAGGTAATTGTTATTAACATGATTTGTCACATTTTAGTACAAAGTGTTATTGTCGTGAATAATGGTAAGGAAATAACGTTTGTATAGCGCTTTGGAGGGTACGAAGTGCCTCCTCATATAGGAGTACACTTTACCGTTATAGTGACCCTATCAGCATTTATGATTATTATTACTCTTATTTTATGCAAGAAGCACCTGGCATTGGAGAGCTCAGTTACTTATCTAGGAGTACACTGTTAATTACTGATGCAGGAGAAGGGGAGTCCAGGCCATTGACTTTATCAAGTCCATTTTCTTTCCCTTATATCAGTGGTTCTAAAATGTTTTGCCTTAGGATCCCAATTATTGAGGACCCCAAAGATCTTTTGTTCATGGGGTTTATATCTGTGGTTTACCATATTAGAATTTAAAACTGAGGAAATTTTTTTTAAACATCTTTATTAAAACTGAGGAAATTTTAAAATACTATTTACTACTTCATTTAAAATAACATTAATAAACCAATTATATTGTAATACCAATATATATTTTAATTTAAAAAATCGTTTTTCAAAACAAAAAAAATTAGTGTAAACAGTTGTATTCTTAAACACTTTAAAATATCTCTTTAATGTTTGGATTAATAGAAGAGAACTGGATTCTCACATTTTCTTTTGCATTTAATTTTTTGCAAGATGATGTTTTGGTTGAAGAGTGTGAAAAAAATTTGACCACCCAGAGATACATGGTTGGGAAAGGCATATATTAATCACCTTTGTAGATAATTGTGGATATTTTTCTTTGATACTATACCAACACTCAACAAGTGACAGTTTCTCAGAGATCTGTTGTGATATGCAACCTGAATGCTTTTCAATGAAATTTTGTACTCTGTTATGTTGTGATACAGTGGCCTTCCAGCATTCTGAATGAATATTTTACAAATGTAAGATTTTATGACTTCATGCCATGGTTACTTGAAAAATATTGATTCACTGAGTTATGAGGATTTTTCAAATATTGTCCCATTTTATTATATAGTACCAAAAAAATCACATCTGTTAATGGCACCATAATGCTATAGGAAGAGTTCTTATATATTGGGAAGCTGTCAGGTTTATGGTTTGCAGACACAAGGTTTTCAGAACTGTCATTTTCCATTCAGATCTTACCTTTAACAACAAATATTAGTTGTTTTCCTTAAAGTGCCAGGCTTCATTTTTCTCAAGAAATTCTCAAGAAAATATTTTTATGTCAGATTTCCAAGTCTGAACAACCAGAGTTTACATTTCATGGAAAAAAGTCCAACTAGTTTAACTTACAGTTAAACACTCACACAAACATTATTCCTCAAGACAATCATCATACATTGTTATGTGGCAGGAATGTCTCATGCATCCTTCCCATTTCATCATTTAATCACATACAATATTGACAAGACGTGCACTCAAGATTAAAATATAAAACGTTAATAATTTACACTGCTTCCACAAGAATATTCTTTGCTGGAAATTGGCTTTTTTTTTTTGAGTGTGTGATGGTGAAGCATATAACAGTTAACTACTAGGACAGTCTGGTGCCAGTGACTTGATTTGTACAAAGGCACGAGTAATCTCACCACTGTTTTTGCACCTTCAGTACAAATGTCAATCCAGTGAAAAAGGCAAATAGTCTTAGTATTATCAGGAACACAGTTTTGAGCTCATGGATGTCTTAGCAGGGTCTTGGGGACTTCGGTATTCATGGAAGAATTGCTACCTTACATCAAGCTGCCCTTTTATTTTTTTGCGATACGCGCGGGCCTCTCACTGCTGAGGCCTCTCCCATTGCGGAGCACAGGCTCCGGACGCGCAAGCTGGGTGGCCATGGCTCACGGGCCCAGCCGCTCCGCGGCATGTGGGATCTTCCCGGACCGGGGCACGAACCCGTGTCCCCTACATCGGCAGGCGGACTCTCAACCACTGCGCCACCAGGGAAGCCCGAGCTGCCCTTCTTTTAAGTGGCTGGATTTTGAAGAAGTTGATATTTCACTCCATTATCCAGGAAACACTTCTGATGCCAAACTGCTTAATGTTGCTGACACCGACATTTTTGATTTTCTGCTGCTATGGCCCAGTTTGAACTGTTCTCCTCCTTGCATACTACACTGCAGTCACTCTAAATTTTCCGTTCTTTTATCTCACTTTGTTCTCCCTAGTTCCTGGACTTCACAAACATTGGTCAATCTGCTGGGAATACCACTTCCTTCTAAACTGTGAGGCTAGCTCATCCTCAGGTGTGAGCTTAAATATCATTTTCTCAAGGACATGCTCACTGACACCTACAGTCAAAGATATTTCTTCTAAACACCTATTATATGGCAGGGCATAGACTAGCTATTAGGCACACATTTGTACACATTGGGTATCCATTGTTATTACCTGTCAGCAGAGAAAGATAATTCTGATTCATCTAGGTAATTCCATTACTTTTGTATTTATAGGTAAAGTCAGTCAAATTCAGGGTCTCTTTCCCCTGTCCTTTTTCCTGATGTAGATTGTATCATCTAGGGTTTATTCAAGATTGTTATTGATGGGGATGGGTCTTCCAAGCCTTGGTCTGGATCCATCTACCCTGGCGCCCATCAAGACATGCAGTAATACTGTGGTGCTCTCTGATAGTGAGCCTCCATCCGTTCTGGCATCTGCAGATGAGAGGGTGCACTTCCAGCACAAAACCTGCTAGAAATGGCTTCAATATACAGTCTATCCTCATTATCCATAGATTCCATATTTATGAATTTGCCTACTTAATTTGTTTGAAATCCTAAAATCAATTCATTTATTTTGGCATCTGCAGCTGATTTGTGTACCCTCCTACATGAAACCTACTGGGACTGGCTGCAATAAACAGTCCTCATTATCTGCAGGTTCCATATTTGTAAATTTTCCTGTTTGCTATAATTTACTTATAATCTAAAATCAATAGCCATGGTGCTCTCACAGTCATATGCAGACATACAAAGAGCAGCAAAAGATTTAAACTGCTTGACATACACATTCCCAATTGAGGCTGAACACAGTTATACTCTGCCTTTTGGTTTCACTCTCATACTGTCAGTCAGTCTCCTTTTGAGTCTGTTGAGTTCTGTGTTTTTCACTTTTTTGAGCTTTCCACTGGTGACTTTGCTGTTTCAAATGGACTCCAAGCATAGTGCTGCCTAGTGTCCCTAAGTACAAGTAGGCTGTGATGTGACTTATGGAGAAACTGCGTGTGTTAGAAAAGCTTTGTTCAGACATGAGATGTAGTGCTGCTGGCTGTGAGTTCAAGACTAATGAATTAACATTACACATGAAATAAGGTGTCTTTAAACGCAAACACACAAAAAACTAGGCTATGTATTGATGAGTTGACAAAAATGTTGTGACGAGAAGCTCACAGGAACCTAACCCTGTATTTCTTCTAGGAGCAGTGGTTTTAATATTTGCAGATTCTGTATTTGTGACTACTTTATAGAACTTAACTACCGTGAATAATGAAAATTGACTGTACCATTTTCCTTTGACTTTCTCTGGTCACAGAGTAGATAACATGACTCTGAATTCTGGCTGTAGCTCCACCACATACTCGTTGAATGGAAGACCAGGAAACATTTCAGAGAAACTTGTCTAAGTATGGAAGAGAACTCTGGCTAGTCCTTCATCCTACCCTGTTGTGGGTTGAATGGTCTTCCCCCAAAACAAACTGTTGAAGTCCTAACCCTGATACCTGTGACTATGACTTTATTTTGAAATAGGGTCTTTGCAGATGTAAGGTGAGGTCATACTTGATTAGAGTGGGCCCTAAATCCAGTAACGGGTGTCCTCATAAGGAGAGAGAGATTTGGAGACAGAGAGGAGATGCACAGAGAACTCCCTGTAAAGATGGAGGCAGAGATTGGACTTACGATGCCACAAGCCAAGTAACACCAAGGATTTCTGGGAACTACCAAGAAGCTAGGGCAGAGGCATGAAACACATTCTCCCCATAGCCCCCAGAAGAAACCAACTCTGTGGACACCTTGATTTTGGACTTCTAGCTTCCACGCCTGTGAAGGAATACATTTCCTCTGTTTTAAGCCTCCCAGTTTGTGGTACTTTGTTACAGCAGTCCTAGGAAACTAATATGCACCCTTTAAAGTTTAAGGTAGTATCCTTGATAAGAACCAGCAGAAAATAACTCCAAATAGACCTATAAGAAAATGGGCATTTCATCAGTCTTACTGTGATGGTTCAGAATGGGCAAGTCCTGAACTAATTAACTGGAAATTCTAGCCTCCAGATTTCAGGTAGCGGGAGTCATGGAGAGAAGTAGGATGCCAGAGACCTGACTCATGGGAAAGTTTCTGTGCCTGGCATTTCACACTCTCAGATCAAATGCTGTTTAAAGGAGGAATGATAAATATTAATGTAGCACCTGCTCCAATTCCTTTCAAGTAGCAGGAGCTGACAGAGTGTGGTGCACGCAGTGAGACCCTGCGGAAGCGGCCCCTGACACTCCTGCAGGCTTACCGCAGCGATCCTTCCCAAACCAGACCTGGTGGCTTTGCTCATTGGCCCTCTGAGGTGGCCTGTCACACACCAGCACAAAGGCCCTAGACAACCAGAGGGCTGGCAGCACAGGGGTTCCATCCACTGCCTCTTTGGTAGGCTGGTGGGGAAGGGTGCTGCTGACCACATTTCCCTTTTCCATCCAAGTTCCTGGAGATTTGCTGGTGGAAAGTTAGCTGCTTGCTCTGGAAGTGGAACAGCCATGTTTCTTTAGCACGTTTCCCTGAGGTGGAATTTGACTCGTTTGCCACCACTCCCAGCCGCTGCAGGGGCCACGCACCCCCATGAAGCTGGCAGGAACAGTTGAGGGGGGGATATACCTTCCCCATGCATTGAGTCATTCATGGGGGCACCGGGGCCTGAGAATCCTGCATAGGAATGAACTGAAATCAAGCAGGCTGCAGTAAGTACCTGTACCCGTGTCTGGGCCTGCCTCTAGCCATCTGAATTATTTAGAACTTGCTGAGTAGCCCTCAGTGACAAGCTTCATCTAGAAAGCAAGGAGAAGTGATAGTCTATCGTCCAGCAGCTGCATGGCCAAAAGAACATATCCAAGTGAAAATTTTAAGCCATCATTTATAGAGGATTCTAGGTGTGCCAGCTGCTACATGGAGTGATTTTAAAATTCATTAAATTCTAGCAACCCTAAGATGGAGCAACTATTATTATCCTCATTGTGCATATAAAGTAATAAAAATCTATAAGAGCAGGGACGATTTCTGTGTTTCCCAGCAATGTATACCCAGAGAGTAGTGCAATATCTAACACAAATGTATACTCAGTAAATATTTGAAGGAACAAATAGAAAGGAAAAGGAGTGGGTGAAATTATTTTGCTGATTGAAAAGTTCTGCATTCACTACAAGCTTTCTATTCTCAGGAAGTAGGCAGAGAACGAGAAAACTCTCGTGTTCACCTTACAGACATGGAGCTGGAACTTGGTTTTCCGATGGCTCCACTCCATGTTTCTGATATGGCAAAGTAAGGTAGGGGTCTGTCAACCTTAGTTTTCGCTATTACTCCTTATGTTCTTGTTTTTAAATTTATTTATTTATTTATTTTTGGCTGCGTTGGGTCTTCGTTGCTGCATCCAGACTTTCCTCCAGTTGTGGCAACTGGGGGCTACTCTTTGTTGTGGTGTGCAAGCTTCTCATTGCGGTGGCTTCTCTTGTTGCAGAGCAGGGGCTGTAGGCACGCGGCTTCAGTAGTTGTGGCACGCGGGCTCAGTAGTTGTGGCTCATGGTCTCTTGAGCGCAGGCTCAGTGCCTGTGGTGCACAGGCTTAGTTGCTCCACAGCATGTGGGATCTTCTTGGACCAGGGCTTGAACCCATGTCCCCTGCATTGGCAGGTGGATTCTTTTTTTTTTTTTTTTTTTTTTTTTGGCGGTACGCAGGCCTCTCCCATTGCGGAGCACAGGCTCCAGACACGCAGGCTCAGCGGCCATGGCTCACGGGCCCAGCCGCTCCGGGGCACGAACCCGCGTCCCCTGCATCGGCAGGTGGACTCTCAACCACTGTGCCACCAGGGAAGCCCTATTTTTCCATTTTGTGTGATCATTTGACTAGCATCTGGATCCACAACCAGAAGTTCAGCTCAGTAAAACTGAAGACTTTTCCTGATTTTACTCAATAATCTATCCCCAGCATAATGCCAAGCACATAATGGTTATTCAAATGTTTGCTGAATGAGTGAATACTGCCTCACCTCCGAAGCATTTCATGAGTTTATGTCTTGCCTCTCCCAAATCCAAACAGACTAGTACCCTTCTAGCTTGTGAATACACTTTAATTAATTTCTTTATTTATATATACAAGAAGATTTGATTGGCACTTATTATGGGTTACCCACTGTGAAAGATGCTTAATACAACGATGAACAGGACAAACCTGCCCCCTATTCCCTGAAGAACTTAACATTGAGTGCAGAATATTAAATAATTATGCGCAAAGATATTATATTACAATTAACATATATGCTAAAGAGGACAAATAGAGGTTGCTGTGAATAGCCATGAATATGATTTCTACCCTCAGAGAAGAAAAATGTAATCTTGAAGGAAAAAAGGAACCGTAAGTTTAGTTTTGATCTGTAAATCTGTGTGGTACCTAGAACAGGCCCATACATAGTAGTAAATGCCTGTCAAAGTGAAAAATCAAAGCTGACATACTGACAATACACACTAACTATGATATTCAGTGTGTTCTGTCAACACAGCACAGAAATCATGAAGTCCTTATTCTTGTTGTCACGTGGGTATGGTGGTCAGGGAGTTACTGAGTTGGGTAGGATATTAGACATTTATTTTCCATCTGTGCACGCAGAGATATCGGCTGTTTGCCTCTGTCAGAAATCAGATTGATCAGTATAGAAGTACTGAAATTAAATGTTTACAGAGGATATCTCTGGTGATTATTAAAAGATTAGAGTCTCCTTAGAGGTTTTACGTTGGGCCAGATGGTCATCTATGTAAAAGCACTAAAGAAATTCAGGAGGAGAAAAGAAAATTTAAAAACTTTAAGCAGATAATGGTAGGAAAGTTGAAAGACCGGGGTGAGGATGCCAGGATTTGGTGAGTCCAGGGGAAAATCATTTTCTGGCTTAGCTGCTCCTGAAACCGTATTGTTTATGGATACAAGTTGCCTCTGCTTGCAGTTGCTGTTCCTTCTAGCTGGAATCCTTTGCTCTGACTCTTTCGCTCGTTATCATGTTTATGTCTTTTAGATCCCAACCCAAGAGACTTTCCTTGAAGACCCTTTATATATTGGACCCTCCCCATGTACTTTCCCCTTGCCTTATTTTGTCCTTCATAACATCACAATGTGCATTTATCTTGTTGATTTGTGTACTTTTAAAGAACCTTTCTCCCCTATTAAAATGTTTCATGAGGACAGGTATCTGTTCTGTGTTGTTTGCTTCTTTAAACTGAAAAGCAGTTAGGGAGGTCAAGAGCATTACATAAATATTGATGAAGAAAGGAAGGAATGTTGGTTGACTATGGAGGGGATTATAAAGATGTCATTTTATGTTGGTGAAAACCACTTGAATTTTTTAGGCTTATAGAGAAGGAAACTATTTTCCTTATCTATTCCTTTATTTAACTACTTCTAATAGAAGGGTTTTTGTGTATGTGTGTGCCTCAGTGTACTTCTATATTTTTTTTTCCTCTGGGCTTTGTTGAGATATACCTAATAAATATATAAAAATTGTGTATATTTAACATATACAACATGATTTTTTTGTTTTGTTTTGTTTTTTGAAGTTGTCTAGTTTTATTATTTTTTAACTGAAGTATAGTTGATGTACAGAGTTGTGCTAATTACTGCTGTACAGCAAAGTGACTCAGTCATATATATATATATTATATGTATATTCTTTTTCATATTCTCTTCCATTATGGTTTATCAGATATGGAATATAGTTCCCTGTGCTATACAGTAGGACCTTGTTGTCTATCCATTCTCTATGTAATAGTCTGCATCTGCTAATCCCAAACTCCCAGTTCATCCCTCCCCCCCTTGGCAACCACCAGTCTATTCTCTATGTCCGTGATTCTGTTTCTGTTTCATAGATAGGTTCATTTGTGTCATATTTTAGATTCCACATGTAAGTGATAGTGTATGGTATTTGTCTTTCTCTTTCTGACTTCACTTAGTATGATAATCGCTAGTAACATGGTGTTTTGATATATATGTGTACATTATGAAATGATTACCGCAGTCAAGCTAATTAACGTATCCATCACCTCACGTAGTTACAATTTTGTGTGTGTGTGTGTGTGATGAGAACACTTAAGATCAACTCTCTTAGCAAATTTCAAGTATACAATACAGTATTATTAAATATATTCACCATGCTATACGTGACATCTTCAGAATATTTTTACCCTGAATAACTGGAGATTTTTTTTCCTAACTGAACTCCTTCGATGCTTAAACTGAAGCTTACTACCTATTGTTCAGTCCTCTGATAAGAATGGCCTCATATAGATAATCACCTTCTTACCTTGCCTTCTTTAAACACTTCATCTCCCTATCCCTCCCTTATGATGAGGTAGAAAGAGCACTGGACTATGTTTCAGAAAAAAGTTAATTTGCCATTGAGATTTTGGTCACAAAATCCCTCCTCTCAGATTTGTCATTTGTGAAATGAAAGAGTTGGACTAGATGATAATGTACAGTGTTTTCTAAGTTTAAGATGCTATGATTCATAGGTATTATATTTAAGTCTTTTATTCCTGCCTCCAACTGATCTTTTTAAAGGTCAGAATTGGACAACAGATGCTGAAGAAAGGTTTTGGTCAAAGCTCAAGTTGATTGGGAAGGTACCGTCAGTGTTTATATAGGTCTTGGTCTTGCTGAGCTAATTGTAAGAGGAGCCCCAAATTCTCTACATCCTATGGGAACCTTAATTATTAAAATTTGCTTATCTCCACTGAGATGTTTCTGGAAACCCAGACATAGTTTTCAGAATTTTTAGAAGAAGACATGAATTTGGCCAAAGAGGAAATGCCAAGGCCTGACTTTTTCAGAAAAAGATAACTTTCTAAAAATGAATAAATCAAGAATTTTCATGGTTTTTATCAGAATCCAACTTCTACCAGAAATCTTTCTCTTTTTAGCAAAACATTTTGCCATTGATTTAGATGGCAGAGAGAAGCAGGAAAGACACCAGTCAAGACAGAGTATATAGTAGTTAAGAACTTGAAATCTGGACTTAGATCTGTGTTTAGACCACTTACATCATCTGTCATTTAACCTCCCTGAGTCTCATGTTCCTCATCTGTAAAATGTGGATGACAGTAGTACTGTTATCATAGCTCTACTTGGCTTTTAAATGAGGTAGTATGTGAAAACCTTGCCTGGTTCATTATAAAATGCTCCACAAATATTAGCCATGACTCTCTTACTATAATACCTGTAATACTCAACAAATATGTGTAAGCAGCATAAGTAATAAGATTCCCAATTCCCTTCTCACCTTCACACACATATTGCTTGTTTAAACTATAAGCCCTTTAAGAGCAAGGTATACTTGGCAATGTAGTAGTACATCAGCAACTTCCAACATGTTATGAATGATTTTAAAATATGGAAGAGAGGAAACTTGTTATTAGTGGAATTCCCTCACCCAATCTATTTCCTCAAATTGTCCTCTTCACTTCCTGCATCAGAATGTATTTATTCATTGTATTCAACTCATACTGAATAAAATGTGGACTTACTATATTTTCCTGAGTTCACTGGAGGATACAGTAAAAATATAAGGTCCCATATCTACCCTCAAGGAGCCTACAGTACAGTGGTTTAGAGCACAGGCTTCAAATTATACAGACTTCATTTGAAATTCTGGCTTCCTTGTCTCTTAGCTACATGATCTTGGGAAAATTATTTATTAACTTTGAACCACAATTTTCTTGTGTGTAAAATGCAAAACCCTCCTTTTAGGTTTTTTATGAATGTAATTCATGTAGTGAATATAACATAATCTTCTAAAACACTAAGAATTCCTAACACGTAAAAGTACCAATAAATGGCTGTTATTATTATCAGTAAAAATATAGTGTACAATTTTAAAACACCCCATTTTTGATCATCTCATATATAAAATTATTGACATTTCTACCCCCTTATTGAGTTAGTCTGGGCTTAAAGGCGGGTCAATAATAACAACAAATCTTTCAAATATCAGAGATTTAATACAACAAAATACTGTTTCTTGTTGATCCAAAGTCTTCTGTGGTTCCAAAGAACTCCTCAGGTCAGCTGTCCTCTGCACAGTCCCTCAGAAATACAAGTTGCAATTCATTTTTCCACCAACTCAACACAAGAGGTATCTGTGGGTCCAGAGTGTGAAATGAGTATCAGGGAGCTCTAGTACTATCTTCCACAGCCTTCTCCTCTCCAGTAGACTCTCAGGTGTTCATATGAAACACTTCATGGGAAAATCAGAGAAAATGCTGGTTCTTAGAGAAAGAGAAAAAATAAAATGGAATGAAGGGACATCTGCAGGGATGTTTTATCGTTCATGCTAGCGTCAATCCATTGTTTTCTAGCTGTCCAGAGGGCTTGGCTGAGAAAGCTAACCTTGCTTATTATGAAAAGTGTCTTCATCATTTCACAGTGTCTTCCATAGGCACAGAACGCAGGAGTAGTGACATACATACTACACTTTTTCCATTCCTGGCTTAAGTAAACATCTTGAATCCACTCTTATGCAGATATTATTTTGAACTATGTTTAATAAATAATGTCAAGGATATGTAAAACAGTAATACAATAAGTAAAAAAATAAAACTTTATATATCACAAAACATCAACCTTTTTTCAATGCTGTTTCATGTTAATACTCCCTGTTAAATTTTAAAACATATTTCAGACGTCATATCATTTTACTACTAAATATTTCAGGTCACATTTCTGAGGAAGTTATGCTAACATCACCGTGCCATTGTTACATAGATAACAATAATTTACTAATATCATCTAATTCCCAGTCAATGTTCAAATTTCTCTAATTATCTCAAAAATGTTCTTTTATAGTTACTTTTAAGAATCAAACTATAAACCAGGACCAGTTATAACATTTGGTTGTTATGGGTCCTTGGTCTCTTTTATGCTGTAAGCCCTCATTCCATTTTTTGTGTGTGTGTGTGATTAGGAACAATTTTCTCTTGTTGTTATTGGTCATTTTATTTATTTAACAACTTTATTGGAGTATGCTTGGTTCAAAATGTTGTGTTAGTTTCTGCCAAATAACAAAGTGAATCAGCTATATGTATACATATATCACCATATCCCCTCCCTCTAGATGCTCCCTCCCGCCCTCCCAGTCCCACTCCTCTAGGTGGTCGCAAAGCACTGAGCTGATCTCCCTGTGCTATGCAGCTGCTTCCCACTAGCTATCTATTTTACGTTTGGTAGTGTACATATGTCCATGTCACTCCCTCACTACGTTCCACCTTATCCTTCCCCCTCCCTGTGTCCTCAAGTCCATTCTCTATGTCTGTGTGTCTTTATTCCTGTCCTGCCCCTAGGTTCTTCAGAACCATTTTCTTTTTTTTTTTAGATTCTATATATATGTGTTAGCATAGGGTATTTGTTTTTCTCTTTCTGACTTACTTCACTCTGTATGACAGACTCTAGGTCCATCCACCTCACTACAAATAACTCAATTTCGTTTCTTTTTATGGCTGAGTAATATTCCATTGTATATATGTGCCACATCTTCTTTATCCATTCATCTGTAGATGGACACCTAGGTTGCTTCCATGTGCTGGCTATGGTGAATAGAGTTGCAATGAACATTGTGGTACATGACTCTTGTTGAATGATGGTTTTCTCAGGGTATATACCCAGTGGTGGGATTGCTGGGTGCCTATGGCAGTTCTATTCTTAGGTTTTTAAGGAACCTCCATACTGTTCTCCATAGTGGCTGTATCAATTTACATTCCCACCAACAGTGCAAGAGGGTTCCCTTTTCTGCACACCCTCTCCAGCATTTACTGTTTGTAGATTTTTTGATGTTGAGCTGCATGAGCTGCTTGTATATTTTGGAGATTAATCCTTTGTCAACTGCTTTGTTTGAAAATATTTTCTCCCATTCAAGGGTTGTCTTTTTGACGTGTTTCTGGTTTACTTTGCTGTGCAAAATCTTTTATGTTTCATTAGGTCCCATTTGTTTATTTTTGTTTTTATTTCCATTTCTCTAGGAGGTGGGTCGAAAAGGATCTTGCTGTGATTTATGTCATAGAGTGTTCTGCCTATGTCTTCCTCTAAGAGTTTTATGGTGTCTGGCCTTACATTTAGGTCTTTAATCCATTTTGAGTTTATTTTTGTGTATGGTGTTAGGGAATGTTCTAATTTCATTCTTTTACATGTAGCTGTCCAGTTTTCCCAGAACCACTTATTGAAGAGGCTGTCTTTTCTCCACTGTATATTCTTGCCTCCTTTATCAAAGATAAGGTGACCATTGGTGCGTGGGTTTATCTCTGGGCTTTCTATCTTGTTCCATTGATCTATATTTCTGGTTTTGTGCCACTACCATATTGTCTTGATTACTGTAGCTTTGTAGTATGGTCTGAAGTTAGGGAGCCTGATTCCGCCAACTCTGTTTTTCTTTCTCAAGATTGCTTTGGCTATTCAGGGTCTTTTGTGTTTCCATACAAATTGTGAAATTTTTTGTTCTAGTTCCGTGAAAAATGCCAGTGGTAGTTTGATAGGGATTGCACTGAATCTGTAGGTTGCTTTGGGTAGTAGAGTCATTTTCACACTGTTGATTCCTCCAATCCGAGAACATGGTATATCTCTCCATCTTTTGTATCATCTTTAATTTCTTTCATCAGTGTCTTATAGTTTTCTGCATACAGGTCTTTTGGCTCCTCAGGTTCATTCCTAGGTATTTTATTCTTTTTGTTGCAGTGGTAAATGGGAGTGTTTCCTTACTTTCTCTTTCAGATTTCTCATCATTAGTGTATAGAAATTCAAGAGAGTTCTGTGTAGTAAGATTGTATCGTGCTACTTTACCAGATTTATTGATTACCTCTACTAGTTTTCTGGTAGCATCTTTAGGATTCTCTATGTATAGTATCATGTCATCTGCAAACAGTGGCAGCTTTACTTCTTCTTTTCCGACTTGGATTCTTTTTATTTCTTTTTCTACTCTGACTGCTGTGGCTAAAACTTCCAAAACTATGATGAATAATAGTGATGAGAGTGGGTAACCTTGTCTTTTTCCTTAGTTTAGTGGAAATGGTTTCAGTTTTTCACCATTGAGTTCGATGCTGGCTGTGGGTTTGTCATATATGGCCTTTATTAATTTTTTTTTTACATCTTTATTGGAGGATAATTGCTTTACAATGGTGTGTTAGTTTCTGCTGTATAACAAAGTGAATCAGTTATACATATACATATGTTCCTATATCTCCTCCCTCTTCCGTCTCCTTCCCTCCAACCCTGTCTATCCCACCCATCCAGGTGGTCACAAAGCACCCAGCTTATCTCCTTTTGCTATGCGGCTGCTTCCCACTAACTAGCTATTTTACGTTAGGTAGTGTATACGTGTCCATGCCACTCTCTCACTTTGTCACAGCTTACCCTTCCCCTTCTACCATATCCTCAAGTCCATTCTCTAGAAGGTCTGTGTCTTTATTCCTGTCTTACCCCTAGGTTCTTCATGACATTTTTTTTTCTTAGATTCCATATATATGTGTTAGCATACAGTAATTGTCTTTCTCCTTCTGACTTACTTCACTCTGTATGACAGACTCTAGGTCCATCCACCTCATTACAAATAACTCAATGTCATTTCTTTTTATGGCTGAGTAATATTCCATTGTACATATGTGCCACATCTTCTTTATCCATTCATCTGATGGACACTTAGGTTGTTTCCATCTCCTGGCTATTGTAAATAGACCTGCAATGAACATTTTGGTACATGACTCTTTTTGAATGATGGTTTTCTCAGGGTAATGCCCAGTAGTGGGATTGCTGGGTCATATGGTAGTTCTATTTTTAGTTTTTTAAGGAACTTCCATACTGTTCTCCATAGTGGCTGTACCAATTCACATTCCCACCAGCAGTGCAAGAGTGTTCCCTTTTCTCCACACCCTCTCCAGCATTTACTGTTTCTAGATTTTTTGTTGATGGCCATTCTGACTGGTGTGAGATGATATCTCCTTGTAGTTTTGATATGCATTTCTCTAATGATTCATGATGATGAGCATTCTTTCATGTGTTTGTTGGCAATCTATATCTTCTTTGGAGAAATGTCTATTTAGGTCTTCTGCCCATTTTTGGATTGGGTTGTTTGTTTTTTTGTTACTGAGCTGCATGAGCTGCTTGTAAATTCTGGAGATTAATCCTTTGTCAGTTCCTTCATTTGCAAATATTTTCTCCTATTCTGAGGGTTGTCTTTTGGTCTTGTTTATGGTTTCCTTTGCTGTGCAAAAGTTTTTACGTTTCATTAGGTCCCATTTGTTTATTTTTGTTTTTATTTCCATTTCTCTAGGAGGTGGGTCAAAAAGGATCTTGCTGTGATTTATGTCACAGAGTGTTCTGCCTATGTTTTCCTCTAAGAGTTTGATAGTTTCTGGCCTTACATTTAGGTCTTTAATCCATTTTGAGCTTATTTTTGTGTATTGGTGTTAGGGAGTGTTCTAGTCTCATACTTTTACACAAACCTGTCCGGTTTTCCCAGCACCACTTATTGAAGAGGCTGTCCTTTCTCCACTGTACATTCCTGCCTCCTTTATCAAAGATAAGGTGACCATATGTCTGTGGGGTTATCTCTGGGCTTTCTATCCTGTTCCATTGATCTATG
>RJWK010009539.1:22909-45409 GCA_004363435.1 Platanista minor
AGCTCCGTTTTTCGTTCTCAAGATTGCTTTGGCTATTCGGGGTCTTTTGTGTTTCCATACAAATTGTGAAATTTTTTGTTCTAGTTCTGTGAAAAATGCCAGTGGTAGTTTGATAGGGATTGCACTGAATCTGTAGATTGCTTTGGGTAGTAGAGTCATTTTCACAATGTTGATTCTTCCAATCCAAGAACATGGTATAGCTCTCCATCTATTAGTATCATCTTTAATTTCTTTCATCAGTGTCTTATAATTTTCTGCATACAGGTTTTTTGTCTTCTTAGGTAGGTTTATACCTAGGTGTTTTATTCTTTGTGTTGCAGTGGTAAATGGGAGTGTTTCTTTAATTTCTCTTTCAGATTTTTCATCATTAGTGTATAGGAATGCCAGAGATTTCTGTGCGTTAATTTTGTATCCTGCTACTTTACCAAATGCATTGGTTAGCTCTAGTAGTTTTCTGGTAGCATCTTTAGGATTCTCTATGTATAGTAGTATCATGTCATCTGCAAACAGTGACAGCTTTACTTCTTCTTTTCCGACTTGGATTCCTTTTATTTCCTTTTCTTCTCTGATTGCTGTGGCTAAAACTTCCAAAACTATGTTGAATAAGAGTGGTGAGAGTGGGCAACCTTGTCTTGTTCCTGATCTAGTGGAAATGCTTTCAGTTTTTCACCATTGAGGACGATGTTGGCTGTGGGTTTGTCATATATGGCCTTTATTATGTTGAGGAAAGTTCCCTCTATGCCTACTTTCTCCAGGGTTTTTATCATAAATGGGTGTTGAATTTTGTGAAAGATTTTTCTGCATCTGTTTAGATTGTATGGTTTTTCTCCTTCAATTTGTTAATATGTTGTATCACATTGTTTGATTTGCATATATTGAAGAATCCTTGCATTCCTGGGATAAACCCCACTTGATCATGGTGTGTGATCCTTTTAATGTGCTGTTGGATTCTGTTTGCTAGTATTTTGTTGAGGATTTTTGCATCTGTGTTCATCATTGATATTGGTCTGTAGTTTTCTTTTTTTGTGATATCTTTCTCTGGTTTTGGTATCAGGGTGATAGTGGCCTCATTGAATGAGTTTGGGAGTGTTCCTCCTTCTGCTATATTTTGGAAGAGTTTGAGAAGGATAGGTGTTAGCTCTTCTCTGAATGTTTGATAGAAGTTGCCTGTGAAGCCGTCTGGTTATGTTCTTTTGTTTGATGGAAGATTTTTAATCACAGTTTCAATTTGAGTGCTTGTGATTGGTATGTTCATATTTTCTATTTCTTCCTGGTTCAGTCTCTGAAGGTTGTACTTTTCTAAGAATTTGGCCATTTCTTCCAGGTTGCCCATTTTATTTGCATATAGTTGCTTGTAATAATCCTTCATCATTCTTTGTACTTCTGCAAGGTCCGTTGTTACTTCTTTTTCATTTCCAATTCTATTGATTTGAGTCCTCTCGCTTTTTTTCTTGATAATCTGGCTAGTGGTTTATCAATTTTGTTTATCTTCTCAAGGAACCAGCTTTTAGTTTTATTGAACTTTGCTATTCTTTCCTTCATTTCTTTTTCATTTATTTCTGACCAGATCTTTATGATTTCCTTCCTTCTGCTAACTTTAGGGTTTTTTTGTTCTTCTTTCTGTAATTTATGTAGGTGTAAAGTTAGGTTGTTTATTTGAGATATTTCTTGTTTCTTGAGGTAGGATTGTATTGCTATAAACTTCCTCTTAGAACTGCTTTTGCTGCATCCCATACATTTTGGTTCTTTGTGTTTTCATTGTCATTTTTTCTAGGTATTTTTTGATCCCTCTTTGATTTCTTCAGTGATCTCTTGGCTATTCAGTAGTGTACTGTTTAGCTTCCATGTGTTTGTATTTTTAACAGTTTTCTCCCTGTAATTGATATCTAGTCTCATAGCATTGTGGTCAGAAAAGATACTTGATAGGAGTTCAGTTTTCTTAAGTTTACCAAGGCTTGATTTGTGACGCAAGATATGGAATTCCTCAGGATAGATCATCAGCACGTGAAAAGAAAGTGTGTTTTTGTTTTTTGATGGAATGTCCTATAAATATCAGTTCAATCTATCTGGTGTATTGTGTCACTTAAAGCTTGTGTTTCTTTATTTATTTTCATTTTTGATGATCTGTCCATGGGTGAAAATATGGTGTTAAATTCCCCTACTATTATTGTGTTACTGTCGATTTCCCCTTTTATGGCTGTTAGTAGTTGCCTTATGTATTGAGGTGCTTCTACGTTGGGTGCATAAATATTTACAATTGTTATATCTTTTTCTTGGGTCGATCCCTTGATCATTATGTAGTGTCCTTCTTTGTCTCCTGTAATAGTCTGTGTTTTAAAGTCTGTTTTGTCTGATATGAGAATTGCTACTCCAGCTTTCTTTGATTTCCATTTGCACGGAATGTCTTTTTCCATCCCCTCACTTTTAGTCTGTATGTGTCCCTAGGTCTGAAGTAGACGGCACATATACAGCTCTTGTTTTTGTATCCATTCAGCCGGTCTCTGTCTTTTGGTTGGAGCATTTAATCCATTTACAGTTAAGGTAGTCATCGATATGTATGTTTCTGTTCCCATTTTCTTAATCGTTTTGGGTTTGTTATTGTAAATCTTTTCCTTCTCTTGTGTTTCCTACCTAGAGTTGTTTCCTGCCTCGAGAAGTTCCTTTAGCATTTGTTGTAAAGCTGGTTTGGTGGTGGTGAATTCTCTTAACTTTTGCTTGTCTGTAAAGGTTTTAATTTCTCTGTTGAATCTGAGTGAGATCCTTGCTGGGTAGAGTAATCATGTTTGTAGGTTTTTTTCCTTTCATCACTTTAAATATGTCCTGCCACACCCTTCTGGCTTGCAGAGTTTCTGCTGAAAGACCCGCTGTTAACCTTATGTGGATTCCCTTGTATGTTATTTGTTGCTTTTCCCTTGCTGCTTTTAATACTTTTTCTTTGTATTTAATTTTTGATAGTTTGATTAATATGTGTCTTGGCGTGTTTCTCCTTGGATTTGTCCTGTATGGGACTCTCTATGCTTCCTGGACTTGATTGACTATTTCCTTTCCCATATTGGGGAAGTTTTCAACTATAATCTCTTCACATATTTTCTCAGACCCTTTCTTTTCCATTCTTCTTCTGTGACCCCTATAATTTGAGTGTTTGGTGCATTTAATTTTGTCCCTGACATCTCTTGAGACTGTCCTCAATTCTTTTCATTCTTTTTTCTTTATTCTGCCCTGTGGTAGTTATTTCCACTGTTTTATCTTGCAGGTCACTTATCCGTTCTTCTGCCTCAATTATTCTGCTGTTGATTCCTTCTAGGGAATTTTTAATTTCATTTATTGTGTTGTTCATCATCATGTGTTTCCTCTTTAGTTATTCTAGGTCCTTGTTAAATGTTTATTCTATTTTCTCCATTCTATTTCAAGATTTTGGATCATCTTTACTATCATTATTCTGAATTCTTTTTCAGGTAGACTGCCTATTTCCTCCTCATTTGTTTGGTCTGGTGGGTTTTTACCTTGCTCCTTCATCTGCTGTGTATTTCTCTGTCTTCCCATTTTGCTTAACTTACTGTGTTTGGGGTCTTCTTTCCACAGGCTGCAAGTTTGTCTTTCCCATTGTTTTGCATGTCTGCCCCCAGTGGGTAAAGTTGCTTCAGTGGCTTCCGTAGGCTCCCTGGTGGAGGGGACTGGGTACTGGTGCCTGTGTTCTGGTATGTGGGACTGGATCTTGTCTTTCTGATGGGCAAGGCTGCGTCCGGTGGTGTGTTTTGGGTTGTCTGTGAACTCAGTATGATTTTAGGCAGCCTGTCTGCTAATGGGTGTGTTTGTTTTCCTGTTTTGCTAGTTGTTTGGCATGGGGCATCCAGCACTGGAACTTGCTGGCCATTGGGTGGAGCTGGGTGTTAGTGTTGAGATAGAGATCTCTGGGAGAGCTCACACCAGTTGATATTATGTGGGGCTGGGACGTCTCTGGTGGTCCAGTTTCCTGAACTCGTCTCTCCCACCTCAGAGGCTCAGGCCTGACACCTGACTGGAGTACCAAGACCCTGTCACCCACGTGGCTCAGAAGAAAAGGGAGAAATATAGAAAAAAAATTATTTTAAATAAAATAAACTAATTAAGTAAAAAAATTATTATAATAAAAAAATTAAGAAGTAATAAAAAAAAGAAGAGCGCAACGAAACCAATAAACAAATCCACCAATGACAACAAGCGCTAAAAACTGTAGTAACATAAACATAAAAATCAGAAACAAATTAATCTCAGACAGCAAACCCCAAGTCTACAGTTGCTTCCAAATTCCACCACCTCAATTTTGGGTTGATGCGTTGTCTCTTCAGTTATTCCACAGATGCAGGGTACCTCAGGCTGACTGTGGGGATTTAGTCTGCTGCTGCTGAGGCTGCTGGGAGAAATTTCCCTTTCTCTTCTTTGTTCGCACAGCTCCCGGGGCTCAGCTTTGGTTTTGGCCCCACCTCTGCGTGTAGGTCGCCCTCAGGCTTCTGTTCCCCCTGAGACAGGACGGGGTTAAAGCAGCGGCTGATGAGGGGGCTCTGGCTCACTCAGGCCGTGGGGAGGAAGGGGTACGGTAGTTTTAATTGGAATGTGGGGTGAGCCTGTGGCTGTAGAGGCCAGCATGACGTTGCAACAGCCTGAGGCACGCTGTGTTTTCTCCCGGGGAAGTTGTCCCTGGATCGCGGGACCCTGGCAGTGGCGGCCTGTGCAAGCTCCTGGGAGTGTGTGGATAGTGACCTGTGCTTGCACACAGGCTTCTTGGTGGCTTCAGCAGCAGTGTTAGTGGTTCATGTCTGTCTCTGGTGTCCAAGCAGCCACAGCTAGCACCCGTCTTTGGAGCTCGTTTAGGCAGTTCTCTGCCTTCTGTGGGCAGACAGGGAAGGAATCCACTCTTCTCACACACCCTGAAACAATGGTCTCTTGCCTCTTAGGCAGGTTCAGAGTTCTTCCCAGAGTCCCTCCCGGCTAGCTGTGGCACACTAGCCCCCTTCACGCTGTGTTCACACAGCCAACCCCAGTCCTCTCCCTGGGATCTGACCTCTGAAGCCCGAGCCTCAGCTCCCAGCCCCCACCCGCCCTGCTGGGTAAGCAGACGAGCCTCTCAGGCTGGTCAGTGCTGGTCGGCACTGATCTTCTGTGCGGCAGTCTCTCTGCTTTGCCCTCTGCACCCCTGTTGCTGCGCTCTCCTCCGTGTCTCCAAAGATCCCCCCTCACCACCCCCGTCTCCGCCAGTGAAGGGGCTTCCTAGTGTGTGGAAACCTTTCCTGCTTCACTGCTCCCTCCCAGAGGTGCAGGTCCCATCCCTATTCTTTTGCCTGTTTTTTCTTTTGCCCTACCCAGGTATGTGGGGAGTTTCTTGCCTTTTGGGAAGTCTGAGGTCTTCTGCCTGCATTCGTTCAGTAGCTGTTCGGTAGGAGTTGTTCCACACGTAGATGTATTTTTGATGCATTTGTGGGCAGGAAGGTGCTCTCCATGTCTTAGTCCTTTGCCATGTTGAAGGTCCCTCCCGCATTCCATTTGTATGCCATTGATCTGTTGGAGAATTCAGATCACTTGTACTGTAGAATGTTGTACATTATGAATTTACCAGTTCCCTCATGGTTTGGCTTATCTCACTTTTCTTTTTCCTGTAAGCTTGTAGGTGGATAGAAAGACTTGGTTAGATTCAGAATCTATTCATTTGTGGTGTGTCTCTTTTATTTTTACTTATTTTTGCTTCAGTTTTATATTTCGGGCATTTCTTTTAAAAGTTTCCCTAAGGACTTTTTACTTTGAATCATTGTCATGTAGACTTCATTAAACTAATATTTCTGCTATTAACAATTATAAATGTGAAACAAGATATATATGATAGTTATTTGAAAGCACAGAAGAATGATAAAACATTGGCAGAAATTTTAGGGAATGAAATGTTTGAAAAAAAGAAAATATGACAGTTTCAATCCGCATTTAAATTATTTTTTTCCGTAGTTGTGAAAATGGCTAGAAATTGAGACAGGAATCCAGTAAAAGAGGAAAGTCACAGGGGATGGAAGCTTCAAAAACCTGCATATATATTTCCCCCCAATGTTAATATACTCCTAAAGTATACATGCATGGGGTGAGGCTCCCAGAAAATTAAAAGCTGGAAGGCTAAAAAAAATTAGAATTTAACAGTTTTCTGGTGTTGGGAAGAGTTGGGGGTTTACTCCTTATCAAGCTTTAATAGCTTAGTGAACAATTGGGGCTTTTGCATAAAATCCCAATAGCATCATGCCTTAGGTATAAGAACCACATGACAGAACTAAGGTCTGTGCCCTAGGATTAAGGAAAAATCCAAAATAGACCTTCAGTGACCAATCTGCCATGGATAAAGGTGATTCATCATTTAACTATGTATCTGTGGGAACAAAACTCCACACTCGTCAGAGGAGCACAAATAATCCAGAGTATCTACAGTGTATCATTTATAATGTTCCGTGTCAAATACTACCAGACACAATAAAAGTCAACAAAATATAATTATAAGGAGAAATAGTCAATAGACGCAAACCCACAGATTGCCTACTAATTCCAATATCTGGGCTAAGACATTAAAATCACAGTTAAAGTATGTAAAAGGAATCCCTGTGAAAGTAAGACATGTGAATTTCAAAAGAGTTATGAAAATTCTAAAAGCGAACCAAGCGAGAATCCTAGAACTAAAAAAACTAAACATGAAATTAAAGAATACAGTGATTGGGTTTAAATATATATTATATAATAAAATGCAGAAGGAAGGGTCAGTGAACTTGAAGGTAGGTCAATAGAAATTATTAAACAAAATATATAAGGACCTTATACAACTTAATAACAAAGAAAAAACAAACAACCCTATTAAAAAATAGGCAGAAGAACTAAATAGACATATTCCCAAAGAGGACATCAAAATAGCTAGTAGGCATATGAGAAGATGCTCAACTTTTTACTAATCATCGGGGAAATGCAAACAAAAACTACAATAAGATATCACCTCATACCTGTTAGAATGGCTATCATCAAGAAGACAAGAGAGTACAGGTGCTGGTTAGGATATGGTGAAAAGGGAAACTTTATACACTGTTGGTGGGAATATAAATTAGTGCAACCACTATGGAAAAAAAATTAAAAATAGATCTACCATAGATTCTAGCAATTGCACTTCTGCATATATACCCAAAGGAAATAAAAACAGAATTTTTTAAAATATATTTTATCATATTGGCATATAGTTGATTAACAATGTTGTGTTAGTTCTGGGTGTACAGCAGAGTGATTCAGTTATACATATACATGTATCTATTCTTTTTCAAACTCTTTTCTCATTTAGGTTATTACAGAATATTGAGCAGAGTTCCCTGTGCTATGCAGTAGGTCCTTGTTGGTTATCTGTTTTAAATATAGCAGTGTGTACATGTCAATCCCAAACTCCCAGTCTATCCCTACACCCCACCCTTCCCCCGGTAACCATAAGTTCTTTAAGTCTGTGAGTCTGTTTCTGTTTTTTAAATAAGTTCATTTTACAAATGTATCATTTTTAAAAAATGATTCTGCATATAAGCTATATCATATGATATTTGTCTTTCTCTGTCTGACTTACTTCACTTAGTATGATAATCTCCAGGTCCATCCGCATTGCTGCAAATGGCATTATTTCTTTTTAAAGGCTGGGTAATATTTCATTGTATATATGTATCACATCTTCTTTATCCATTCATCTGTCAATGGACATTTAGATTGCTTTCATGTCTTGGCTACTGTAAACAGTGCTGCAATGATCATTGGGGTGAATGTATTCTTTCTTTTATTTAATTTAATTTTTATTAGAGTATGTTTGATTTACAATGTTGTGGTAGTTTCCTGTGTACAGCAGAGTGCATCAGTTATGCAAATACATATATCCACTCTTTTTAAGATTATTTTCCCATATAGGCCATTACAGAGTATTGAGTAGAGTTCCCTGTGCTATATAGTAGGTCCTTATTAGTTACCTATTTTATATACAGTAGTATGTATATGTCAATCCCAATCTCCCAGTTTAACCCTCCCCCTCCCCTTACCCCCTGGTAACCATAAGTTTGTTTTCTACATCTGTAACTCTATTCCTGTTCTGTAGGTAAGTTCATTTGTACCTTTTAAAAATCTTCCTCATATGAGCAATATCATGTGATACTTGTCTTTATCTGTCTGACTTACCCCACTCAGTATGACAATCTCTAGGTCCATCCATGTTGCTGCAAATAGCATTATTTCATTCATTTTTATGGCCGAGTAATATTCCATTGTATATATGTACCACATCTTTATCCATTCATCTGTTGATGGACATTTAGGCGGTTTCCATGTCTTGCCTATTGTGAATAGTGCTGCTATGAACATAGGGGGTGCATGTATCTTTTTGAATTATAGTTTTGTCTGGATATATGCCCAGGAGTGGGATTGCTGGATCATATGCTAATTATATTTTCAGTTTTCTAAGGAGCTTCCATACTCTTTTCCATAGTGGCTGCACCAACTTACATTCCCACCAACAGTGTCAGAGGGCTCCCTTTTCTCCACACCCTCTCCAGCATTTGTTGTTTGCAGACTTTTTAATGATGGCCATTCTAACCAGTGTGAGGTGGTACCTCATTGTAGTTTTGATTTACATTTCTCTAATAATTAGTGATGTTGAGGATCTTTTCACATGCCTCTTGGCCATCTGTATGTGTTCTTTGGAGAAATAGCTACTTAGGTCTTCTGCCCATTTTTTGATTGGGTTGTTTGTTTTTATGATATTGAGCTGCATGGGCTGTTTTGAAACAGAATTTTGGCAAGCTATATACACTGCTGTGTTTATCACAGCATTTTAAATATAGCCAAGACATGGATCCAACCCAAATGCCTACCAGTGGATGACAGCCAAAAAAAAAGATGTGGCATATATTCAAAACGGAACATTAGTTAGCTATGGAAAAGGAGGATATCCTGCCATTTTCAACAACATGGATGGGGCTTGAGCACATTATGAAAGTGAGAGAGACCAGTACTCTATGGTACCACTTATATGTGGAATATAAAAAAATCAAGTTTGTTTAAAACCAAACAAAACCAGAGAGTAAAATGGTGGTTACCAGGGGATGAGGGACTAGGATAAGAGTGATCATGTTTAAGGTTACAAATTTGTAATGAGTAATAAATAAGCCATAGAGATCTACTGTACAGTATCATGAATATAGGTAATATTGTACTGAAAGTTATATAACATAAATAATGGAAATTATATTACAGCTTATAAATGTGTCAGGTAACATGCTGTATGCCTTAAGGTTACACAGTGTTACATGTCAAATTTATCTAGTAAATAAAATTTAAAAAAATTTTCTTGAAGTGTCTGCTGATGGGAATGTAAAAATGGAACATCCAATTGGAATCAGTTTAGTAGTTTCTTACGAAGTTAAATACTCTCCTATGTTATGCCCAGCAATTTAACTTCTAAGCTAGTCATGTATCCAAGAGCAATGTAAGCATGTGCCTACACACACAAAAAAACCTTCTGTGAGACTGCTTTTTTAGCAGCTTTATTCATAATAGCTAAATACCCCAAACAACCAAATTGCTTACCAAAAGGTGAATGGAGAAACAAATTAATATATTTATATAATACAGAATTTCTAAGAAAAAAAAAATCCAAACTGCTTATGTAGATGGATCTCAAAACAATTTTGTTGAATGAAAAATATCAGGTAGAAAAGAATATGGTTTCATTTATATAAAAACATATATAAAACAGGGAAAATAATCTAAAATGACCAAAAAATCTTAAGTAGCTGGGGAGATTAACTGTAAAGAATCACAAGGAAAATTTCTGGGGTGATGGAAATGTGTATCTTTACAGGACTATTACACAATTCAGTACTTTTGTTAAAACTCATCAAATTTTATTCTTATAATCTTTTTATGTCATGTAAATTATGTATCATTAAGGAAAAAGTATTGGAAAATTTGTCCTAAAATGATTATGTTATACTGGCTAATGTTAAGTTCAATAATTTTTTCCAACTTTACAATCTGACAATTTTTTTTTTTTTTTTTTTTTTGTCGTACGCGGGCCTCTCACTGTTGTGGGTTCTCCTGTTGCGGAGCACAGGCTCTGTACGTGCAGGCTCAGCGGCCATGGCTCACGGGCCCAGCCGCTCCGCGGCATGTGGGATCTTCCCGGACCGGGGAGGGAACCCGTGTCCCCTGCATCGGCAGCTGGACTCTCAACCACTGCGCCACCAAGGAAGCCCAATGTGACAATTTTTAAATCTCTAGCAATCTGAAATAGTAGTTGTAACTACTACTGCAGCTATAACAAATTAATGGAATTTGTTAATGGTTTAACAGGTTTATTATCTTAAAGTTCTGGAGTACAGAAATCAAACATAAGTCAACAGAGCTGTGTTCCACTGAGATACTCTGGGAGATAATCTGTTTTCTTGCCTTTTTTTAACTTTTAAAGGCCACCTTCATTCTTTGGCTCATGGCCTCCTCCATCTTCCAAGACATCAATGTGGCTTCTCTCTCTGGCACTGACTCTTGATTCTGTTGTCGTATCTCCTTCTCTGATTCTTTCGCCTCACTTGTTACCTCATAAGGGTGCTTGTGATTACGTTCGACTGACGTGGATAAACCACGATCATTTCCTCACTTCAAGATCCTTAACTTAATCACATCTGCAAAGTCCTTTTGCTGCTTACTCACAGGTCCTGGGGATCAGGGCATGGATATCTTTAGGGTCCATTATTCTGACTACTATAGTGGTACACCAAACACCTAAAACACCCACTCTTCACCCAGATTCATTGATTGTCAGCAATCTTTGTCACTCTTTCTCTCCCTGTCTCTCCTTCTCCCTCTCCCTTTATCTCTCTCGCTCTCTCTTTTTCTCATTGCAACTTCAGCAATAAGGAAGAAATCATTTAAAAAAAGGCATGAAGGCATAAATAACTCAAGATATGTAGAGAAATCTGGATTTTCTGTTATCATTTATGATGGCTTTTAGTTTATATCATAATCTTTCCGGGGGTGTGTAACATGATTCTTATTCAAATTTTTATTGTTTTAAAAAATGGTACTACATTTGGAAAATGGGGCCAGGATGCCATAAAATCAAACTACTGGCAATAGATCTCCAACTGAGAGAGATAACTGAATTTATATGTTAATTCATCTTTTTAATTCATTTAAAACAATTGAGCACTGCTATGTGTGTTTATAGTGGTTTTATGCAAATAATCAAGGGGAGTTAAGATGGGCTAGTATATAATGTTTTGTTGAATACCTACTGTGTACAACACTAAGCTGAGTCCTGGAGATACAGCAGTGGGTGATGCAGGCATGTCCCCTATGTTCATGAAGCCACAGCCCATAGTCTCCCAAAGAGACATCTTATGCAAGAAACTCCAGAAGAGCATTTAAGAAAAAATTATCCAGTTTTTACAATGAAGGGGCCTTTCCCTAGAGACTTCATGGAGATAGGAGGAAATCCTGGTTATAGTAATATAAATGTGTCTTATGAGAGTTAATCTAATCCTTTTAAAAACATGTTATGATATGATGAATTTTGTACTTGAAATCTTGCAGAAAGACTACAGTGGTAAATGATTAGGAGTGAAAAAATTATAGAGCAAATACCTCAGAAAACAGCTGAAAAAGAACACTGTTCACAACAGAGTAATCTCCTGGGATGACAGATGGGCAGTTAGTTTCCTGGGACATTCAGAGTCATATTAAAAAGCACAGAAAAAAACAAAACAAAACATTATGGAGAGTCAATCATCATTCTACAGCAAATGGACGAAATTCACTCTTTCATCTGATTCCAATTTCATCTGATTCCAATAACAACCAATTTAGTCTAGCTTTTTTTTTTTTTTTTTTTTTTTTTTAGTATCTCTCTCCCAGTGCCCTGAACTGTTTTGGAAAAAAGTGTAAGAATACTTATAATTCTTACCTTGTGATATTCAGGATAGGAGAGAATGTATTTAGAGGGAAATTGTGACCGGTGACTGATAGGAATAAGAATCTGACTTTGCTTACTTCGGTTAAATATATGTGTGTCTGTGTATCACACACTGAAATTAAAATGGTGCATGCTGTTGAGAGGGAATAAATTCTAAATATAGCTGAAAAAAACTTTTAAATGCTCATAAGCTGTGTTTATATGGGAAAATTATAGTATTTAAAAAGATTTATAGTCAAATGCGTTATCTGACACTACAGTGTATTAGGGTAGACAGTGAAAATCAACCACAAAATCTCAATGGTCAAACATAATAAAGCTTGTTTCTTTCTCATGCAAAGTGCACTGAGGGTCTGACTCTAGGACAGCTGTCCTCTATGAGGTGACTTTGAAATCCAGACCGCTTATGTTGCTTCCATCTCAATACATATTTCTTCGAGCATGGAAGACATGGGAACAGAGTGTCTCTTGCACTGAAAGGGAAATGTTTTCATTCGAAAGGAGTGTGTGTTCTGCTCACAAGACATTAGCCAGACCTTGATCAGAACCTGTCACATGGCCCTTCCTGCTAAGAGTAGCAGTAAATGGCCAGAAAGAGGACAATGGTGTATGGGCGAGCTCTAGAAATCCAAACCATGCATGATCGTCTTCCCCTACTAGAATGTACATTCCGTAAGGCAAGGATGTTTTCCTGTTTAGTTCACTGTTGCTGTATCCTCAAAGCCTAGAATAGTTCCTGGCATGTAACACATGCTCAATGTTCATTGAATGAAGGCAGAAAAAAGATCACCTGGAGGTTATTTTCTCCACGGGGGGCTTTGGGTATTGCAGGCCCTTGGACTTTATGGGATGTGCCTCAGTAAATAAATTATACAATAATCATGCTGAATAGTGAGAAAGTTGGATCGGCCAGATTCCAGGCTCTGATTAATCACTATGTTGGCCAGTGTCTAGGTTGCTTTCAGCTACAAAGTGACGGACTAACCAAGAAAAAAGAGACAAACAATTGGTATTTAATATTCTCTTACATGATAAACATTCTGCAGAACAATGATCCTGGAGTGCTTTGTGGCTCAATAATCATCAAAGACCCAGCATGTCCCGATCTTTCTACTCCCATCATCCTCTATGTTCTGGTATGGATCACGTTAACAGTGATCATCACATCCTTATCCAGCAGTGTTAAAGAAAGAATGAGGTGGGCTAGAAAGTTGTCTTCATACATCTCTCTCTTTTTATCAGAGTGGAAATTATTTTTCAGAAACCCCCCTGAAAGGTTTTGCTCAATATCTCAGTGGCTACACCTACATTAAATGCTATCACCGAGCTACGATGGAAGGGTCTGAGCTGGAGATAAAAGTTTGAAGTCGTCACTATACAGATGACATTTAAAGTCAGGAGACTGGATGAGATCCTCAAGGAGCTGGATGTTGACTGAAAATGCAAGTCATCAGAGTTCTTCAATGTTAAGAATTCGGGGAAATGAGGTGCCACTTATTAACTTGGTAACTTGGGGCTAGTCGCTTAATCTTTCCGAGCCTCCATTCTTTCAACTTTAAAATGAAGATGCTATTTAAATGGCCTTAGAGCTAAATAATCAACATATAATTAAAGTTACCTAGGCTTTTCTTTTCAACGTAACATCAAGATTATGGGGCTTAAATTAAAAAAACACATGTGCTATACATTGTAATCTGGTGATAAATGTAAATTTCCTTCATAGCAAATATCGTTATCTGTATAAATGGACAACTCTTTGTCCTGCTCCATACCTTCAGTGGCTTCTTGCCACACTCGGAGTCGTGGTGCTCAGCAGTGCCCCTGCCTGTCTGCATAACCTCATCCCATACCTCTCTTCCCTTTGCTGTCTACTGAGCAAGACCGCCTTAAATTCCCCTCAGCTTGACTAAACTTTTCACAGGCTTTTCCTTGACTCTTGCGTGGGCCTGACCTCCTTTTACTTAGAGCATTGTCTTTAGGAAACTTGTCATTTTAAATTCTTTCTCTGATCCTTTGACATGTCAATCTTTTTAAAAGCCTCTTGCCCACTTGGCAACCCAGGATTGTCTTTCTCATGGATGTTGAAGGCTGAGCTTCAGCAAACTAGCCTAGATGGTATTAATTTGGCAGTTGGTGACCGTTTCTTTCAATGCAGATGCATGAATGATATTAGCAAGTGGCTGATGAGTGAGCAGGTGATTCCAGGCTGAAGTTTTCTTGCTGGGGACCTCAGGTCTAACTATTAAGAAAGCACTGCGTACAGTCATCTGCACAGGTCTGCTCTTTGCTGCAGCAGAATGCTGGCTGAGATCTAGCCTTAAGCACTGGTTATTTCTAGTCCCAGGACGTAGAGAAAGCAAACCATTCCAGGTCCCCAAAACACTTTTTCTGGAATAGCTAAATAACCCAGGTTAGAATTGCTCCACGTTTTCTCTTGTTACTTTACTGTTTTTGGACTTATCTGTATACATGGAGCTTAAGAAAATACCCAAGATAAGGCAGGCTAGACACATGGCTGTCATTTGGCTTTACAATTATTAGAGAAATGAATTGCTCCGTGTGGTAGATCACCACTGTTCTATTCAGAGGCTGAAATCCAAAAGCAACTTCAATTGATTTGTTAAGTCCCCAGGTTAACTCTTCCTTGTTCCCAACTCTAGTGTCCTATGTACTGTCTTTTTCCACTGAGGTCAAGTAGAGAATCAGGAACTTATCTAGGAAATATGATTAGTGGTGATGTCGCTTGGAGCAAAATCCTACTTCATTATCGGAAGCAGCTGCTGCTCCTAAGGTCTGGAGTTTCTGAATAATTGTTTCAACTCATTCCATTTGTCCTTTGAAGGCACAAGTGAAGAAATTTGATAAGAAAAATCTTCCCCCGGGGACACATGTATATTAGCCAAGAGAACATCAATGGAATGTCTTCATCTTTCACATCTTGGACATCTGATAATCTCAATGATACTCACAAAAATCTCCTGGAGTAGGAGGCGGCAGAAGACAAAATGATGTTTCTTGCAGAAGAAAAAGCAGAGAATAGAGTAGTAACCTTAGCAGGAAGAAGAAACTGGAATATAATAAATATCAGGGAGCAGAGACGGGACAGCCAATATAACAGTGGCAGCTCTCTCTTTCCTGAGCTGGTAGGCCTTGAAAGGGAGAAAAAATGTTAAGTGGTGAGTGGCAAGGCAAATGGTGCCAGGGAAAAGAGTTTTCTCTTCTTTTTTAGTTTTCTAGAAGGGGAGAGAGAGGAGGAGAAAATTATTTGAATCACAAAAGTCTAAAGGGTGATGCAGATTGAATATAGGTGGCATGAGGAGTTAAGAATCATAAACAGGACACTTTTTATTTTGTGATAAAGTACAAGAGAGAAAAATCCAAAATGATCATCAAACAGTACAAAGGAGTATTGCCCAAACCTTGATTTTGTTATGGATGTAGCCACCTGTGCAGCCCTCAGCATATCTCCTCCAGTTGTGCCCATGGGTCTAGGATAATGCAAATTAAAATAACACCACTTTGTAAATTTAAAATTTGTACTGTAGAAACCAAGCGTCTTTGCAAAGTTTACTCATGTCTGATGTCCTCCATACCACACAAGCGGGTGAATCAGTGACAGTAGCCACCCCTGATTCAGACAGACAGGTTTGCACAAACATCTTGCAAGTTACAAGATGATGCTAAAATCCCAAGCCCTTTCCCACTAATTCCATGCCCTGCATACAACCTAATGATAAAACCACTTGCATCCATAACAGTTCCGGCAAGGAGAAGGGAATGTTATTTACACAAAGTTTATTACACACAAACTTACTAATGCCAACTCTGTGCCTGGCACTGTTCCATGTGCTGGGAAATAGCAGTGAACACAGGCCCTGACCTCAAGGAGCATATATTCTAGTGGGGAGACACAAACAAATGTACAGGCTGCCTGCTATTAACAGCTGTTGTGAATTAAAAACAGAGTCAGGGAGATGATGCTGCCTGGGGAGAACTAGTGCTCCTTTATTTAGTGTCCTTAGGGGAAGTCTGTCTGATCAGATGACTTTGCTTGGAGATTTGAAGGAAGGGAACAGACTACTGATGACTGATGGAAGAGGTAACCAGGTTGAGGAAACAGCAGATGCAAAGACCCTGAACTGGGAATGCAGCAGCATCTTCAGGGATTTACAGAATGGGCACGGCGGTTAGAAGAGAATAAGCAAGGAGACTGGGGTAAGATGAAGCCAGAGAGACACAGAAAGAAAAGGGTGGGAGAGAAGGTAAGGGAGGGAAGAAGAAAGAGAAGAGAGAGGCAGGATCGTGATATAGGGGCTTCTGAGCAGGATAAAAGCAGCCTTCTGATACAGATGTCTCGTTGAGATTTTCTCTCATCTTGCTATTTCAAACAGACCAAATAACAATCAGCTTTCTTGCCAGACCATACTAAACTTCAAAACTCTGACTTCTAAAATTTATATATCAAATAGAGGAAAATGACATTCTTCACCTTTATGACCTTTCCGGCCTGTTTACAGAGGACTGTAACTGCATGTAGTGTCTGTGGGTCTGTTTGTTGCACAGATGTATTATTACTCAAATAGCTGGGAGGAGAAAAATCGAAAGGAAGCCACTATCCATGCCGCCATTCAGGATCATCTTGCTTTGCAGAGCTTACGAGAGATTGGGACAAAAGCAGCATATTTGAAAATTCCCATATGAGTTCATTTCAATTCTATTTTAAGCATGGGCCTTGCATCAACTTATTAAATTGACATTTTTATTTAGATACTTGTAGATTGACATGCAGTTTTTTAAAAATACACAATCAATCTTATTTTATGAAAATAAATTGATGGTTATTTTGATTACTGTAATGAATTTAACAAATGAGTGTATTCAATTCCCTTCTGAAACACCACTAAAATGGCAGTAAAGGGAAATTTTGGGGGGGATTCCACATTCCTGATTTCATAATGTTGCCTTTTTTAAGTCCTTTTTGTATCTTTTTTCTCAGATTCCACATATAAGTGATATCATATGATATTTGGCTTACTTCACTTAGTATGATATTCTCCATCCACATTGCTGCAAATGGCATTATTTCATCCTTTTTTATGACTGAGTAATATTCCATTGTATATATATATATATATATATATATATATATATATATATATATATATATATACATATATATATACTACATCTTCTTTATGCATTCGTCTGTCAATGGACATTTAGGTTGCTTCCATGTCTTGGCCATTGTAAATAGTGCTGCTGTGACCATAGCGGTGCGTGTATTCTTTTGAATTATGGTTTTCTCTGGATATATGCCCACGAGTGGGATTGCAGGATCATATGGTAACTCTGTTTTTAGTTTTTAAAGGAACCTCCATACTGTTCTCTGTAGTGGCTATACCAATTTACATTCCTACCAACAGTGTAGGAGGGTTTCTTTTTCTTCACACCCTCTCCAGCGTTATTTGTAGACTTTTTGATGATGGCCATTCTGACTGGAGTGAGGTGATATCTCATCGTAGTTTTGATTTGCATTTCTCTAATAATTAGCAATGTTGAGCATCTTTTCATGGGTCTGTTGGCCATCTGTATGTCTTCCTTGGAGAAATGTCTCTTTAGGTCTTCTGCCATTTTTTGACTGGGTTGTTCGTTTTTTTTCTTTTTTGATATTGAGTTGTATGTATATTTTAGAAATTAAGCCCCTGTTGTTTGCATCATTTTCAAATATTTTCTCCCATCCCGTAGGTTGTCTTTTTCTTTTGTTGATGGTTTCCTTTGCTGTGCAAAAGCTTATGAGTTTGATTAGGTCCCATGTGTTTATTTTCGTTTTTATTTCTATCACCTTGGGAGAAAACATGCTATGATTCATGTCAGAGAATGTTTTACCTATGTTCTCTTCTAAGAGTTTTATGGTGTCTGTTTTATATTTAAGTCTTTAAAACATTTTGAGATTATCTATGTGTATGGTGTGAGGGAGGGTTCTAACTTTATTGATTTACATGTGGCTGTCCAGCTTTCCCAACACCACTTGCTGAAGAGACTCTCTTTTCTCCATTGTATATTTTTGCCTCCTTTGTCATAGAATAATTGACTATAGGTTTGTTTGTTTATTTCCAGGCCCTCTATTCTGTTCCATTGATCCATATGTCTGGTTTTGTGTGAATACCACTCTGTTTTGATGACTGTAGCTTTGTAGTATTGTCTGAAGTCTGTAAGGGTTATGCCTCCAGCTTTGCTCTTTTTCCTCAGGATTGCTTTGGCAATTCTGGGTCTTTTGTGCTTTCGTGTAAATTTTAGGATTCTTTGTTCTAGTTCTGTGAAAAATGTCGTGGGTAATTTGATAGGGATCACATTAAATCTGTAGATTGCTTTGGATAGTATGGCCATTTTAACAATATTAATTCTTCCAGTCCAAGATCATGGGGTACCTTTCCATTTCTTTGCATCATCTTCAATTTCCTTTATCAATGTTTTACAGTTCTCAGCGTATAAGTCTTTCACGTCTTGGTCAGGTTTATTCGTATTTTTTTTTTTTTGGATGTGATTTTATAAATTTATTTATTTATTTAATTTATTTATTTTTGGCTGCATTGGGTCTTCACTGCTGCGCATGGGCTTTCTCTAGTTGCGGCGAGCAGGGGCTATTCTTTGTTATGGTGCATGTGCTTCTCATTGCGGTGGCTTCTCATTGCGGAGCATGGGCTCTAGGAGTTTGGGCTTCAGTAGTTGTGGCACATGGGCTCAGTAGTTGTGGCTCGCGGGCTGTAGAGCAAAGGCTCAGTAGTTGTGCTACATGGGCTTAGTTGCTCCATGGCATGTGGGATCTTCCTGGACCAGGGCTTGAACCTGTTTCCCCTGCATTGGCAGGAGGATTCTTAACCAATGCGCCACCATGGAAGTCCTGGATGTGATTTTAAAAGGGAGTTTTTTTTTTTTTTTTTTTTTTCTTTTTACTTTCCCTCTCTGGTATTTCATTGATAGCATAAAGAAATGCAACAGATTTCTGAATGTTAATCTTGTATCCTGCTACCTTGTTGAATTTATCAGTTCTAGTAGATTTTGTGTGGAGTCTTTAGTGTTTTCTGTATATAGAATCATGTCATCTACATATAATGACAATTTTACCTCTTCCTTTCCAATTTTTATACCTTTTATTTCTTTTTCTTAGCTTGGGTATACCATAATTTAACTGTTGATCTGTTGAAGGATATATGGACTGATTACAGTTTGTGGCTATTATGAATAAAGCTGCATTCATGTTTACCTTTTCTGAAAATATAAGTTTCATTTCTCTTTATTTCTCTTGGATAAACCTGAAAGGTAAATATAGGTTTACCTTAAAATATAGGTTTTATTTCTTCTGGCATTCAATTGCTAGATACTATGGTAGTTGTATGCTCTGTTTTATAAGAACCTAACAAACTGTTTTCCAGAGTGGTTGCACCATTTTACCTTCTACCAGCAGTGTATAAGTGACAGTTTCCCTATAGCCTTGTCAGCTTTTGGTATTGTCACATTTTTTTTTTTAATTTAGCCATTCTGATAGCCATACATTTATATCTCGTTAGGGTTTGATATGCATGTCCCTGATGGCTAATCTTTTCATGTGCTTATTTGCCATCTCTATGTCCTCTTCAGTTAAATAGCTGTTCATTTCTTTTCTCCATTTTCTAATTGTATTATTGTATTGTTTTTGTTATTGTTACTGTTGCTGTTTTGGGTGGGGTGTTTCTTTTTTTTGTCTGTTTTTTCTGTTTTGCTTTGTCTGTTTTTGTTTTTGTTTCACTATTGAGGCTTCCCAGATTTGGAGACTTGAAGTACTTGGATCCTGCTTTCAGCTCTGACCGTTGCCCCCACATCTCTGGTGGGGCATGAAAACCTTGGCCACAGAACAAAGCAGCTTCCTAGACCAGGCTACTTGCTGTGACTAGTCCTTGTTTCCTGTCCCATCTGCCTACTCGGCTGTCTCTGGGAGGTGGAGGAGCATTTTGGGACCACAGGGGCAAGTTGGCTCCTCAGCCTGAGCTGCTGTATCTCTCTTGCTCATTCCTCTTGCCACTTGGGTATCTTTTCGCAAAAGAGGGAGTCTTGGACCAGGCAGAGAAAGCGAGTGCTTTCCCTGCATGCTTATTTTTGGTGAGACACCTAATGGATTCTTCATGCCACTTGTGTTAGGCTTGCCTGATGTTGTCAAGGGAATCTCTTCCACCCATGGGAGGAATGAGCTTACATGAGCTGCCTTCGGTTGCTTGGTCAGGGACTGAGAAACACCAGGTCTGTGTGGCTTTCAGCTGGGTGGGGGAGCCAGGAAGCCCTGCCACTGTGCTGTTTCTCCAGTCCTGAGGTCCCAAACCAGCTCACCTTCTTAACACTGTTCAGACTTCTACCTCCCTTGTCTCTTAATCCATTTTCAGGGTTTGTAGTTGTACTTAGTGGGGAGGAGCAGGGTAAAAATGGGTCTGTACCATCATGTCTGGACTGAAAGTTCCAATTTACTTCAAACAAAGAACACTTTATTTTGAAATAATTATGGATTTGCAGGAAGTTTCAAAGAAATATACAGGGAGTTTCTGTGACCCTTTACCGAGTCTCCTCAATGTTAGCATCATGTATGACCATAGTACAATATCAAAGCCAGGAATTTGACCTTGGTACAAGTCATAGAGCTTATTCAGATTTTTATCAGTTACATATGCACTCCAGTGTGGTATGTGTTATGTACAGCTCTATGCAATTTTACTACATGAGTAGCGTTATGTAACCACCACTATAATAGGTACTTAAGATACTTAACCTTACCATCAGCATGAGACTCTCATTCTACCCCTTTTTGGACACAGTCACCCCTCCTCCCCCATTAACTCTTGGCAATAACTAATCTGTTGTCTATCTCTATAATTGTGTTATTTCACAAATGTTATATAAATGGAATCATGACGTATATATCCTTTTCAAGTTGGCTTTTTTCACTCACTATAATTTCTTGAGGTTCATTTAGGTAGTTTCTAGGTTTTCATCACAAATAAAGCAGGTACAAATATTTGTGTACAAGTTTCTGTGTGAAAACATATTTTCATTCCTTGGGGATATACATCCAAAAGTTAAGTTGTATGATACATTCATTTTTAGTTTTAAAAGGAACTTAAACAATTTTCCAGAGTGGCTTTACCATTTCATCCTCTCACCAGTAATGTATGAGTGATTCAGTTTCTCTGCATCCTTGCTAGCATTTGGTATTATCACTATTTTTTATTTTAGTTTTTCTGACAGGTGTGCATTAACATACCACTTTAGTTTTAATTTGCATTTCTCTGAAGGCTAATAGTTGAACATTTTTTCATGTGTTTGTTTATTTGCCATCTGTATGTCTTCTTCAGTGAGACATCTCTTCCTGTATTTTGCCTATTTTCTGAGGGGATTTTTTTAATGTTGGCTTTTGAGAGTTCTTTATATCTTCTAGATAAAAGAACTTTGTGAGATATATAATTAAAAATATTTTCTCCCGGTTTGTAGTTTGCATTTTCTTGACAAGATCTTTCACAGAGCAAAAGGTTTCAATTTTGATCAGGTCAAATTTTTTGATATTATTCTTTATGGATTGTGCTTCTGGTGTCAAACCTAACTTTTTACTTTTAGATATAGAAGACTCTCTCTTATGCTTTTTTTCTGGAAGCTTCATAGTTTTATGTTCTACATGAACATTTATGATCTATTTTGAGTTAACTCAAAATTTTGTATAAGGTGTGATGTTTAGTTAAAAGTTTTTGTTTCTTGGTTTTGTTTTGTCTATGGATGTCTAATTGCTCCAACATCATTATTGGAAATGCTGTTATCCTCCTTTGACTTTCTTTGGCTAATTTGTTGATTTACTTTTAGTACCATTCTTCAACTGTGACTACAGATTATCCAGCCTTTTGATGATTGCTCTGGACAGAATTTGACTGATTGAGGCCCTTGATGTTTCTTTCCTTGCTTATGAATATTGGGATGTTGAAACGGATTTAACGCTGGACTCTCACTGGATTTTTTTCTGTCTCAATCTAACAAACATTCTTGTCAGATTCTTGGTATTAAGCTATATTCATGGTATTCAGAATATTTAAATTTGGGGGCTCTCTTTATTCTTAATTTATTTTATATTCTTATTGTGGGGCAAGTGGCCTAAGTATTGTTTGCCTCTTCATATATTCTCTTTAGTTCTGATCCATGGTATGTGTGTGGGGGCGTTGGGGAGCGAAGTAAGAGGGAACTGTGTTCGACTATTTTATTTTTTTTAACATCTCTACCAGAGTATAATTGCTTTACAATGGTGTGTTAGTTTCTGCTTTATAACAAAGTGAATCAGTTATACATATACATATGTCTCCATATCTGTTCCCTCTTGCATCTCCCTCCCTCCCACTCTCCCTACCCACCCCTCTACGTGGTCAAAAAGCACTGAGCTGATCTCCCCGTGCTATGCGGCTGCTTCCCACTAGCTCTTTATTTTACGTTTGGTAGTGTATATAAGTCCA
>RJWK010009540.1:0-28970 GCA_004363435.1 Platanista minor
TGGACCTAGAGTCTGTCATACAGAGTGAAGTAAGTCAGAAAGAGAAAGACAAATACCGTATGCTAACACATATATATGGAATCTAAGAAAAAAAGAAGTGTCGTGAAGGGCCTGGGGGCAGGACAGGAATAAAGACACAGACCTACTAGAGAATGGAATTGAGGATATGGGGAGGGGGAAGGGTAAGCTGTGATAAAGTAAGAGAGTGGCATGGACATATGTATACTACCAAACGTAAGATAGATAGCTACTGGGAGGCAGCTGCATGACACAGGGAGATCAGCTCAGTGCTTTGTGATCACCTGGATGGGTGGGCTGGGGAGGGTGGGAGGGGGGGAGACGCAAGAGAGAGGAGATATGGGAACATATGTATATGTATAATTGATTCACTTTGTTATAAAGCAGAAACTAACACCACTGTAAAGCAATTATACTCCAATAAAGATGTTAAAAAAAAAAAAAGAGTCATGTACCAAAATATTCATTGCATCTCTATTTACAATAGCCAGGAGATGGAAACAACCTAAGTGTCCATCATTGGATGAATGGATAAAGAAGATGTGGCACATACATAATGGAATATTACTCAGCCATAAAAAAACGAAATTGAATCATTTGTAGTGAGGTGGATGGACGTAGAGTCTGTCATACAGAGTGAAGTTAGTCAGAAAGAGAAAGACAAATACTGTATGTTAACACAGATATATAGAATCTAAGAACAAAAAAATGTCTTGAAGAACCTACGGGTAAGATGGGAATAAAGACACAGACCTACTAGAGAATGGACTTCAGGATATGGGGGAGTGGAAGGTGAAGCTGTGACAAAGTGAGAGTGGCATGGACTTATATACACTACCAAATGTAAAATAGATAGCTAGTGGGAAGCCGCCACATAGCACAGGGAGATCAGCTCGGTGTTTTGTGCCCACCTAGAGAGGTGGGATAAGGAGGGTGAGAGGGAGGGAGATGCAAGAGGGAAGTAACATGGTAACATATATATGGTAACACATATATATGTATAACTGATTCACTTTGTTATGAAGCAGAAACTAACACACCATTGTAAAGCAATTATACTCCAATAAAGGTGTTTAAAAAATAAATATGCTGGCAGGAAAGGAGGGGCATAGAAAGAAAAAAATACTATATGAGACAAATAGAGGATAACTTGCAAAATGGTATAAATAACCCAGCCATACCAATAATTAAATTAAATATAAATTGAATTTGTACTCCAATTAGTTTGTAATCCAAGTAAATGACAAAAAACTGTCAGAATGGATGAAAAGAAAAACTCAACTTTCTTCCATTAACAGGAAATTTACTTTAAACATAAAGACCCAGATCAATTGAAAATTAAAGGGTTGAAACATACATATGATATAAGCATGATAAATTTTGGGTGTGTTTCTATATAAGACAAAATAGAGTTCAGTACAATGTAGAGATAAAGTGAAATTTATTGATAAGATATTTGGTCATCAAGAAATCCTAACAGTCACAAATATTTGGACCCCTAATAAGAGAGTTTAAAAATGCCTGAAGCCAAAACGGACAGAATTAAAAGGCAAAATAAACATGTCCATAGTACCCCACTTCCATTACTTGATAATATAACCAAACCAAAAACCATAATCTAAATAATTATGTTAACTACCTTGACCTAATGACTTATATATTACACCCATGAAATAATTATAGAACACATTCTTTTTGAATGCATGTGTTCTTGAAAGAATAGACAACATAATAGACTACATAAAGAACTATTAAAAAGATCTAAAAAATACAAACATTTGAAACCACACATAGTTATTTGTCTAATCACAATATTTTAAATTGGCAAACAATTGCACCAGCAATCTAGAAGGAGTTCCACTTATCTGGTAATTAACCAATATATTTCTAAATATCTTATAGGTATAGGAAAATCACTCAGGATGTGTCAAAAATGTATAATTGAATGATACAGATAACGCAATGTATCAAAATGTGTGATATGACTAACATGCTACTTAAAAGAAAATTTGCATATTTGAATTATTATATAACAAGGAAATATAAATAATAAATATTCAATTCCACCTTTAAGAAGCTTATCTATTAAGGAAATAACTCCATTTGCAATATGATCAAAAAGAATAAATACTTAGTAATAAACTTAACCAGGAAGTGAAAAATTTATATATTGAAAAATATAAAAAATTGACATAAGAAATTAAAGCAAACACGAATAAATTCAAAGACACTCAGTGTCCATAGATTGGAAAAATTAACAACGTTAAAATGTCCATACTTCCTGAAGTGATCTACAGAGTCAATGCAATCCTTATCCAAATCTCAGTGTCATTTTTTATAGAAATAGAAAAAATTTTAAAATTCATATGGAATTACAAAAGATCCCAAATAGCCAAAGAAAATTTTAGAAAAAAGAACAAAGTAGGAGTCATCACATTTTGTGATTTTTAAATTATATTACTAAGCTAAAATAATTGAAACAGTAAAGCACTGGCATTAAAACAGGTATGCAGGTCAATGGAACAGAATAGAGAGCCCAAAAACAAACCCACATATATATAGTCAAATAAATTTTGACAAGGGTGCCAACAAAGCAAAATAGACATGGGATAGTCTCTTCAAAAGCTGGTGCTGAGTAAACTGGATACCCACACACCAAAAAAATGAAATTGGATTCTTATCTTACACCATACAAAAGTCAACTCAAAATGAATTAAAGACATAAATGTAAGCTGTAAATTAAAACTCCTAGAAGAAAACATAGATAAAAAGCTTCATGGCATTGGTATTGGCAATAATTTGTTGAGTATGACACCAAAAGCACACACAATCAAAGTAAAATTACACAAGTAGGACTATGTCAAACTAAAAACTTCTTCCCAGCAAAGGAAACAATCAGTAAAGTGAAAAGGCAACCTGAAGAATGGAGGCAAATATTTGCAAAGCAGATGTCTTATAAAGCATTAATATCCAAATTATATAAAGGACTCATACAGTTCCATGGCCAAAAACAACATGATTTTTTTTAAGTGCAAAGAAACTGAAAATATTGTTCTTCAAGTAGGACTAAAAAAGGCTAACTGGTCTATGTAAAGGTATTTAATATCATTAAACTTTGGGAAATGCAAATCAAAACCATCACCAGATATCATCTTATAGTTGGATGGTTACTATCAAAACTTCAAAGGGTAATAAGTGTTGGCAAGGATGTGAAGAAACAAATCCCTTACACTGTTTGTAGGAAATTAAATTAGTGCAGTCACTATTGTAGGCAGTATGGAGTTTCTTCAGAAAAACTAAAAATAAAACTACCAGATGACCCAGCAATCCTACTTTTGCTTATATATCTAAAGGAATTGAAATCAGGCTCTCAAAGAAATATTTACACTCTCATGTTCATTGCAACATTATTTAGAATAGTCAAGACAAAGAAACAACCTAAATAGCCATTGATGAGTGAATGAATAAAGAAAATGTATCATATGCATACAATGGAATAGTATTCATCCTTAAAAAAGAAGGAAATACTGCCATTCATGAAAACATAAATTAAACTGGAAGATATTATACTAGGTGTATAGGACATTAAGCTAGACAAAAAAAGATAAATACTCCACGACATCACTTATGTGATGAATCTAGGCTTGTCAAACTCATAGAAGCAAAGAGTGGAACGGTGGTTGACAACTGAGGGGAAAATGGGGAGATATTAGTCAAAGGGTACACATTTTCAGTTACAGAAGATGAATAAATCCTAGTGATACTCTGTACAGCACAGTACTTATAATTAATGATATTGTATCATATACTTAAAAATTTGTGAAGTAGGTAGATCTTATGTTAAGTGCTCTTATGACAAAATAACCACAATGATAATAATAAAGAAAAGGGCAGGAGGAAGACTTTGGAAATGATGGATAGGATTATTGTATAGATTTTGGTAATAGTTTCACAGGTATATACTTATCTCCAAGTTCATCAAGTTTTATACATTAATTATGTACCTTCTTGTTGAATTAACCCCTATATATATAGGTGTCTATATATATATATATATGTGTGTGTGTGTGTGTGTGAATATATATATATATATATATATATATATATATATATATATATGTATGCTGATATAAGTGAGCCTCAAGGTAAACACAAAGCAAAACTCTATGGTAGATGCATAAAAAATAATGAGACTGGAATCTAAACATAACACTAAAGAAAATCATCAAAACACAAGAGAACAATAGAAGAAAAGAAACCAAGATGAACTAGAAAAAAACCAGAAAACAATCAACAAAATGGTAAAAATAGATACCTCTCCATAATTACTTTAAATGTAAATGCACTAAATTCTCCATTGAAAAGACATAGAGTGACCAAATTAATAGAAAAACAATACCATCTATATGCTGCCTACAAGAGAGTTGTTTCAGATGTAAGGAAACACACAGACTGAAAATGAAAGAATGGAAAAAGATGTTTCATGCAAACAGACACCAAAAGAAAGCTGGATAGCTATACTTATATCAGACAAAATATACTTTGCAACAAAGTTGATAATAAAGGACAAAGATGGGCACCACATAATGACAAAAGGATGAATTCAACAAGAAGATATAACATTTGTAAATACTTATCCACTCAACAGAGAAGCACCTAAATACATAAAGCCAATGTTAACAGATCTAAAGGAAAATTTGGCAGCAATATAGTAATAGTATGGGACTTTAAAAAGTATCTTTCATTACGGCCCAATAAGGTGAATGATTTATAGCCTCCTCTGACTTTACGTCAAATCTGTTGAACAACATGGTTAACATGGTTTGTAACACATTACAAAAACACTAAGTGAGATCATAGTACAGTTGACTTTTGAAAAGCACAAGTTTACTGCATAGTTCTACTTATACATATATTTTTTTCAATAAATATATTGGATATTAAATCTGTGACAGTTTGAAAAAAACTTGAAGATGAGCCATGTGGCCCAGAAATATTTAAAAAAATAAGAGAAAGGTGTGTCATGACTGCATAAAATATATGTAGATACTAGTCTATTTTTATAATTTATTAGTATAAAATATACACAAAACTATTGTTATCAAAAGTTAAAATTTATCAAAATTACATACACTTACAGACTGTACATGGTGACATTTGCAATCTAAAAAATGTAAGTAAACATAAAGAGGTGGTATTAAATCATAACTGCATTAAATTAACTATAGTACACACTACTATTGTAATAATCTCATAGCCACCTCCTGTTGCTATTGTGGTAAGATCAAGTGTTGGGAGTATCTGCTTAAGCCACATGTGATGCTAATTATCTCTGCGTTAGGAGTTTGTCCCTCCAGTAAATTGCATATTGGAGTGCTCTCTCTCAGTTCTCTTGTATTTTTCATTGCTTTTAGTGCAATAGCATAAACCTTGAATAACACCATGGCACCCATGTGAATTGCCACTAGTAATGCTGGAAGTACTCCCAAGAAGCAAAGAAAAGTCATGACATTAAAAGAAAAAGTTTGATTGTTTGATATGTACCATAGATTGGTATCTGCAGCTGCAGTTACCCACAACTTCAAGATAAATGAATCCACCATACTGACCATTATAAAAAAATAAATAAATAAAAGGACATTTTTGGAGCCTTCACTGCTATGCCAGCAGCCACAAAAACCTTGTGCTTTTTCCAAAATATCTTTTTGTGTTGTGCTGAAAATGCAACTTTTATGTGGGTGAAGGATTGCTGTAAGAAAGGCATACCTCTAGACACTAGTATGATTTAAGAAAAAGCAAAATCTTTATATGACCACTTAAAAAAAAGAAGGAAGGGGAAGGATATAAAGCTGGAGGATTTAATGCCAGCAAAGGATGGTTTGATAATTTATTTTAAACACCTTTATTGGAGTATAATTGCTTTACAATGGTGTGTTAGTTTCTGCCTTATAACAAAGTGAATCAGCTATACACATACATATATTCCCATATCTCCTCCCTCTTGCATCTCCCTCCCACCCTCCCTATCCCACCCCTCTAGGTGGTCACAAAGCACAAGGCTGACCTCCCTGTGCCATGCGGCTGCTTCCCACTAGCTATCTATCTTACATTTGGTAGTGTATATGCCACTCTCTCACTTGGCCCCAGCTTGCCCTTCCCCCTCCCCTTGTCCTCAAGTCCATTCTCTACATCTGCGTCTTTATTCCTGTCCTGTCCCTAGGTTTGATAATTTGAGGAAGAGGTTTGGCATAAAAATGTCAAGGTAATAGGAGAAGCAGCTTCTGCCAACCAAGAGTCAGCAGACGAGTTCACAGACACCATTAAAAAAATCATTGAGGAAGAAAGTATATCTACCTGAACAGGTTTTTAATGTAAATGAAAGTGCCCTATTCTGTGGGGAAAAAAATGCCACAAAGGACACTTATTCGTAAAGAAGAGAAGCGAACACCAGGATTTAAGGCAGGAAGGGATAGGCTACATCTACAATGCTGAGCAAAGGCAGTCCAATTTATGATCAGGAGTGCCCTTATCTATAAAGCTGCTAACCCCCAAGCCTTGAAAGGAAAAGATAAACACCAGCTGCTGTCTTTTGGTTTTACAACAGGAATGCCCGAACAAGGAGAACACTTTTTCTCTATTGGCTCCACCAGTGCTTTGTCCCTGAAGTCAGGAAGTACCTTGCCTGTAAAAAACTGCCTTTTAAAGTTCTTTTGATATTAGAAAATGCTCCTGGCCACCCAGAACCCCATGAATTCAAAACTAAAGTCATCAAGGTTGGTCTCCTTGCCTCGAAACACAAGGTTTTTAATTCTGCTTCATGAACAGTGGGTCACAGGGGCCTTTAAGGCTCTATGGAAAGGATTGTCAACACTATGGAAGAAAACCCCCATAGCGAGAACATTATGAATGTCTGGAAGGATTACACCACTGAAGATGCCATTGTTGTAGAAAAATGGTAAAAGCCATCAAGGTCAAGACAATAAATTCCTGCTGACAAAACTGTGTCCAGATGTGGTACATGACTTCATGGGATTTACTACAGAGTCAATTAAGAAATTATGAACGAGATTGTGGATATGGCAAAAAAGGTACAAGATGAAGGGTTTCAAAATGTGTATCTTGAGGAAATTCAAGAACTAAGAGACACCACACCAGAGGAATTAACAGAAGACAAGTTGATGGAGATGAGCACTTCCAAACCAGTGCCAAAGAGGAAGAAGACGTAGGAGAAGCAGTATCAAAAATCAAAGTGATATTAGACAATCTGGCAGAAGGATTCCCATTATTCAAGACTGCTTTTGACTTCTTTTATGACATGGACTCTTCTACGATATGGGCACTGCAAATAAAGTAATTGGTGGAAGAAAGATTGGTACTGTACAGAAACATTTTTAGAGAAATGAAAAAGTAAAAATGTCAGACAGAAAGTAAGATGTATTTCTGTAAAGTTACATTGAGTATGTCTGCCTTTTCTGCCTTCCCTACTACATCCTTCCCCTCTTCCAGCTCTGCTACCTCTGAGACAGCAAGACCAATCCCTCCTCTTCCTCCTCCTCCTTAGCCTACTCAACTTGAAGATGATTAAGATGAAGACATTTATGAAGATCCAATTCCACTTAATGAATAGTAAATAATCACCATGCTGTACAGTTAATAAACTAACCTGTTGCGTATGTGTGTTTTTGTGTGAAAAACTAATAACAGTAAAACAAAAACTGTATGAGACATTTTTGTACTATCATTATCATCATTATTGTCTAAGTGTTGTGTAGAACATTGTGTGCAAGACTTGAAGTGGATAGCCTATCCTTAGATAGGCCTAAGGTAAGTGATATTTAATATAAAATTAATAGTGTTAGTTTTCATACTGTTTTATAACTTAGCTTTCAAAGAATTATGTTACTGTACAGTATGTCACTCTCTAGTAATTAGGAAAACTGCCTATCACCTATCAGGTTATCATCATAGGTAAGTTTTTTTTTATAATGTAACAGTGTTTCCAATAGTGTATTATGAATATGACTGCAATACTGTATGCCATAAAAATTTTATAATGATTCATATATTAGTGTATAGGCTGGGCTGCTGTGAAGCAATCATACTGATTACACTAGGCCACCATAAAATAATCACATTGCTGCTTCTTCATTAACAATACATAAACAGTTTTACCTGTAAATAAATATGAATTTCTTTTTCACATTATCTTTTCATTTTTGGTGGCTAGTGTTAGTGATATGTATAACATCCACAGTGTTCTGTATCATATAAGACATTATTTATATAGGTCCTGAGAGACAGACAATTCATCTTGTAAACAGACAAGGTAAACTTATGGTACCAATAAATATCATACAGCAGTGGTCCCCAAACCTTCTGGCACCAGGGACCAGTTTCATGGAAGACAAATTTTTCACGGACGGAGTGAGGGGGAGATGGTTCAGGCAGTAATGTGAGCGATGGGGAGCAGCAAATGAAGCTTTGCTTGCTCGCTCACCACTCACCTCCTGCTGTGCAGCCCAGTTCCTATCAGGCTGAGGACGAGTACTGGTCTGCAGCCCTTTTGTAGAGGGTTTTTTATGTATTTTATTTTCCTTATGATTTTTTTAAATAACATTTTATTTTATCCAGCTACTTTATTGTAAGAATACAGTATTTAATACATATAAAGTAGAAAATATCTATTAATTGACTATATGCTATCAGTAAGGCTTCCAGTCAACAATAGACTCTTAATAGTTAAGTTTTAGGGGAGTCAAAACTCATATGTGGATTTTCAGCTGTGCGAGGGATTAGCACCCCTAACCCCAGGGTCGTTCAAGAATCAAATGTACTTAATAAACCATTATTATGTCAGTTTCTTTCACTAATTATCTACCCATATCCATATACAGTTTTGAAAATTTAAACGTATCCATTAAAGCCTTCTCTAAGAGATAATAAAGATATAATATCAAAACAAGTAATGACATTTCAGGTTTTAAAAAGACAACTATATGTAGAATATGAGTGTGAATGGGTTCTATATCTAAACTTATCTGGGCAAAAGACAATTGGAATGCAATAAAAGTCCCAAGGATTAGTGTTATAGCTTAATACTTAATGTATAGACATTATATTTCTAATATCTGATATACTTTATATTTGCCTAGATGAAAGTTATTAACAAAACACTCATAACATCCATTTTTTTCTTGTTTGAACAAGATAAACCATTTTTCTTCTATAATTACAGGCAAGAAGAAATTTAGAAGTGGTGAATTTGTTTTACCCAAATTAAAAGCAGCTGAAATCATCTCAGAGAGCATTTCCAATTCAGATTTCTTGGATATTTATATCTATAATTATTAACTGATGTTCCAAAACAGATGATTTCATAAGATCAAATTATGCACACACGCACACAGAAAATGCACATGTACTTTTACTGGAACACTTCTGAGTATTTAAAAAGCTAATGTACATTGTGCATTTCCAAGTAAGGTTAAGCATGCAATATTCCACAAACCTATTTCATAAAAGTGTTTTTTTTAGCTGAACCTGTGTGAAATTCCATGTGAACATTTTATCTGAACAAATATTTGGGAAAACTGACTGAATACATTATCTTTACTCCTTTAAAGAATTGAGAATACTTCATTTTAATTCTTCTCACAGTTCAGTATGGATATACAAAGAAAAGTATATATATATATATATATATATATATATGAAATATAAATATAATATATATGTGATATAAAATTAAGAGAATTTAAAATTTCCATAAAATTTGAACTATCTTAATTGTATTCATTTTGTGGTTTAGGCCAAATGTGCCAAACAAACTACATTGGCAAATTATTTGCAAAATATACTAAAGTAAATAAAAATATTGAGCAGAAAATGAGCTAGCCATATTTAAACTAAAATTTTCAACATTTATATTATTTTTATAAACAGACCATTCAACAAATACCCTCTTAGTATTTCCACCTAATGTCTTTTCTTTCTCCTGTTTATGTTGTATTTAGACTTTTTTTCCATCTGGGCATTTCAAAGGCCATTTTCATCAAGCTTTCAAGGAATAATCAGTATGATTTTCAACAAAGACTCAATATAATTAAATTGGATATTTATGTTTTTACAGTTCAGGTGATACATTACTTAAGTTCAAAAGAAGAAATGTTCGGACATAAAAAAAATTAATTGCTTAAAAATGTGAGTATACAGGCATTTTCAGTTACGTCTTAGTGTTCTAATAACTAACTAAACAAAACTAGAACAAGATTTTTTGACATGATTTGGAAATTTTTTTCTTCGTAGAACTAACCAAAATAGCACATGTAATTTTAGTGATCCTTTAGGAACAGAGAAAAACACTCACAAGTTCAGAAAATGGTTTTAGACACATGGGGTTCCATCTGCTACCTGCTCTACTTTTAAAGTGTAAAACCCATATCATGGTAAAGTCAGTAAGCTGTATTCAGAATCTGAAAATCCATCACTACCAGCTCTGCAAAAGTAAATATATTCCTCTATAGAATGGAAATTTTCTTTCCTGACCATCTTTTTCCCCCACTTGCACAATAAAATCTGTTTTAATAGCTTGCCACAATTTACAAAAAAATCATACTTAAGTGTGTTACTTTGGGGTAAAGCATCAGTATTCCAGGAGGCTACTGTAAAATACAAATTTATTATCAGAAAAGTTCAGCTAACATCCCACCTGTTTCAGACTGTCTAGCACATGTGATTCTGAAAGTTTTGGTCCCAGGACCTCTTTACATTCTTAAAACTTATTAAGGACCCCAGGGAAATTTTGCCTCTGTTTGGTTATAGCTACCTGTATTTTGTATTCAAAATTTTTAAATAACACGTTTTATAAATATTCATTGATTAACTTGAAAATAGCGATAATAAACCAACCCCTTATTAACATCAATCTCATATTTTTAATGAAAAAATATTTTTTATGCTGGTCTCACCATTTTGATAGTGAAGCTATGGAGTAGGAATGCCTAGAGCACTTGTCTGAGCTTGTACTACTTGTAGGGGCCCCAACGGACAGTTTCCCAGCCAGAACTTATGTTGTGGCTGAACCAACCTTGTAGTCCTTATGATTGCAAGGTGCAGCTCAGCAACAACCATTAAAGAACTATGAAAAAACAAGGTGTATTACTCATAAGTCCTGAAGCATACATGGTACACCTGGGGCCACACATTGAGGTTATGGGGAGAGTGAGAGAGTGAACCCGGAGTTCTGCTTTTATGGGAGTAAAGGGTAAGGTGCCAAGGATTTTGCAGGTTCATCCTTTACTGGCAAATTTAAAACATGAGAGTGAGAATTAAAGCACGGGATGGGAAAAGTAGGGTCATTCAAACAGTCAGTTACCTAAGTTAACCAGGGTTTTCTAAAAGGAGAACTTTATGGTTGGGGCAACCAGGCTCTTTATCTAGTTGTGTAGTTGGTAATATATTTATTTCAGATGGATATCTTTAGAATGGATGCTTTGGCAATCAAAAGCTTAATGCCAGCTTTAGTTTATAATAAAAAAAAAACAATTATCAGTTATTTACACTATAACATGCAAGTGATTCTTGAACAACACGGGTTTGAACTGTGAGGGTGTGCTTTTTGGTGGTTTTTTTGAATGCTAAATGCTACATTACTATACAATTGGTAGTTGGTTGAATCCTCAGATGAGGAACTGCAGATATAGAAAGCCAACTGTAAAGTTACACAGAGATTTTTGACTGCTCAGATGGTGGGCACCCCAACCACTATGTTGTTCAGAGGTCAACTGTATCTTCCCAAACCAAAAGAATGGTGTGAAGAGTGTCATTGCTTTACAGTTTTCTAAATTTCTTTAATGTTGGATTAATAAAAGACAACTGGATTGTCATATTAGCTCTGCATTCAAATTATTCTAATAATAGGTCATGTATCTTTTGGAAAACTTCACCAAAATATCCTAGTCTTGTAAAAATAGTTTTGACTTGATATACACCCTGGAAGTATTTTCTGGTAACTCCTAACCTCCCATAGACTCTTCCAGAGTCTCTGTCAAGTCAAAACTATGGTCTAGCAGATAGCACTATCTCTAAAAATACCTCTGGGACAAATAGAATATGGATGTAAATCCTGGGAGAATAAAACCTGGACAGAAGGGTCTCAAGATATCAATGAACATCTGGGAAAATGTATTAGAATGGAGATTATGTGAAGTTTCCAAACCAACTTCACTCATTTTACAGATATTCCCTGAGCTAGCTCTATCAAATATAGTGTTAATTATTGAAATAAGATGCTTTCCTTGGTTTTTTATATTTAGCTTCATTTCTTATGTTGAAGTTGAATTACCACACTGAAATTATTGGGATACACTTTTATTAGTCCTTCCTACCTTATAATAATATTGGCATTAAAAAAAAAAAAAGCAAAACACTGAGGGAAAAACATTACCATGTCCTATGTAATTATTTCCCTTTCAGTCAGTTATGTTCCCTTATTGAACACTACAACTTAAAGGGTACTGAGCCCAATCACATATAATTGTTTTCTTCTTAGTTTAAAATTATCCACTTTTAACTTCAGAGGGTATAAAAGCTGAGATAAAATAACCCAGTCACCGAGATCCAGAAACCATATACTTCAATATTTTTATCAGTTTCCTTTATACTTACTTTACTTTCCAGTTCTCTATATGAAAATAAAACATAAATTTATTACATATTTTATGATGATATATGAAGAATATAATACAGACAAAATTTGAATCCTATACTTAAATAGAATATATCTATATATTCTACTGTCTCTGGTTCTACTGAAAGTAATTAGTACAGACATTACTCCATATCTTTGAAAGACAAAATCTAAAAACTAGAATAATACTTTAATCATACGTAAAAATATAAAATAGTCACATAAATTCACAAATATAAACAAAATTATATAAAATATTGTGGCTTTAACAAAGGAGTTAAAGGGGACTTCCCTGGCAGTCCAGTGGTTAAGACTCTGTGCTTCCACTGCAGGGGGCATGGGTTCGATCCCTGATCAGGGAACTAAAAAAATTTTTTAAAAAATAAAAAAGGAGTTAAATATAATTTTGTGAAGTAACTTTGAATCTTATGTTATACACAAGCCATAGAATTTTTCTTAAGAAAGAAAGATGTTTCTAAATGTGATATTGTAGAGTGAAAGAACAAAGAAATAATACAAAGAAGAGTATTTGAGTAGTTTTAGGGCAGGAATTTATGTACAATTTAGATTGTCCTATTAGCATATAAAATGAAATTTCTACAACAAATATAAGATGACTTTCATTTAAAAATGCTAAAACATATATTAAAATGTATAAAATCAGGACAGGTTAGTCTGTCGAGATGATTGACTATTGAATTTAGAATTTCTTGAATTAAAGTAATGACAGAAATTGAAGGAATTGTTAAAGTCAAATATACCTTCCGGTATTCACAATATACAATGGAAACAGATGTAGGAGAGCATGCAGAGGTTGTTCCTGTGTTTCCAAGAGAAGATAGAGTCGAACACATTGTGTGTGGACATTGATTGCCCTTTTGTGATAAACACAACCAGTGTGCTGCTGAGAGTGTTCTAGCGTCTACTCAAATGTGGTCGAGGTATAAAGTCTCTGCGGTTATTATGGACTGAAAAAGAGACATTTTTCCAATCTACCATATGTCCTTTGTAAATGAATAAGACTCCGGAGAAAGATGTGTACCTTTGGAAGAGAAAATACAGTTTTACAGGTCTCTCCATTGCCACGTGAAGGTATTTAGTGCAGGTTGGGTGGGTTATTGCAAATTTCTGCAGAATCTGAGGCTGTCACTGGATGACTAGCAATGAGCCCTTCTGCTCTGCAGCCTTACTGAACCCTGAGTAGTAGACCAGGTACATGTCACTTAAACTTTACAATGTCAGAGAACATTTGATAAAGACATAAAATTTTGGATTTTCATTCAGAATATGAGGAACTCCTTTACTTTTTGATAAACACCCACCTTAAATTTATTAGAAGTTACTAAACTAAAGGTAAAGCAATATTTTTTTTAAAAAATTTGTATGAAAATAGCAAATATTTAAGAAATTGATTTTATTGGTGTCTGACTTTAAATACCAATTTTTACTGGTGTAAATGTAACTCAGAAGTGTAATCATTCCCATTGCCCCTACATTTAAGACTACAATTTGGAGATACACCATGTTTTGGTATGTGTTATCAAAATTAAATGTCCTTCTTTTCCCTCCAAAGCTGGGAAACTTAGAAAAAATGCAGAAATAATACCCTCCTTTTAGCATTCCCATTTGTTCTCCAGTCTTTTATACTTTTCCATATATTTCACATATGGTGTTCTATAATTTTAGCAGCAACTGTTTAGGTAACATATATTTACAACAGGTGTTGATGAATAAAAACAAATTAAAATGTAACAGCTCCTACATTTTGTGGTAGAATGGTTCCACTGTTGAGTTTTCCAAGTAGCTATGACAGTTTGTTTTCCAAGGTTATTCAACAGCACCCACACTTGGAATCCAAACAACTGTGGGAAGTGTTGCTGCCCCTCAGGCTCTGGAGATGAGAACCACCTCTTCATGTTCTCAGCAATGTTTTTTGTAAACGTACATTTAATAACAATGCATGTTATTTAATTTTCATATTTACACTAGTGAGTTATTATCCCCATTTCCATACAAAATGAAACTGCCAAAAGTTAAAAAGATGATAAAAATAGAGCTGACGTATATACTGAGATCTTTTCACCTGATATTCTTAAAAAGTTTATTAATCTAATTTTCTTTTTCTTTTTATTGGATTTATCCCTTGATCATTATGTAATGTCCTTCTTTGTGTCTTGTTACAGTTTTTTTTTTTGAATTTTATTTTATTTATTTTTTTGTACAGCAGGTTCTGATTAGTCATCAATTTTATACACATTAGTGTATACATGTCAACCCCAATCTCCCAATTCATCAAACCACCTCCACCACCCACACACCACATTCCCCCCTTGGTATCCATACGTTTGTTCTCTACATCTGTGTCTCAATTTCTGCCCTGCAAAACCAGTTCACCTGTACCATTTTTCTAGGTTCCACATATATGCATTAATATACTATATTTGTTTTTCTCTTTCTGACTTACTTCACTCTGTATGACAGTCTCTAGATCCATCCATGTCTCAACAAATTACCCACTTTTGTTCCTTTTTAAGGCTGAGTAATATACCATTGTATATATGTACCACATCTTCTTTATCCATTCATCTGTTGATGGGCATTTCGGTTGCTTCCATGACCTGGCTATTGTAAATAGTGCTGCAATGAATATTGGGGTGCATGTGTCTTTTTGAATTATGTTTTTTTCTGGATATATGCCCAGTAGTGGGATTGCTGGATCATATGGCAATTTTATTTTTAGTTTTTTAAGGAACCTCCATACTATTCTCCATAGTGGCTGTATCAATTTACATTCCCACCAACAGTGCAAGAGGGTTCCCTTTTCTCCACATCCTCTCCGGGATTTGTTGTTTTTGGATTTTCTGATGACACCCAATCTAAATGGTGTGAGGTGGTAAATCATTGTACTTTTGACTTGCATTACTCTAATAATTAGTGATGTTGAGCAGCTTTTCATGTGCTTCTTGGCCATCTGTATGTCTTCTTTGGAGAAATGTCTATTTACGCCTTCTGCCCATTTTTGGATTTTTTTTTTTTTTTTTTTTTTTTTTGCGGTACGCGGGCCTCTCACCGCTGTGGCCTCTCCCCTTGCGGAGCACAGGCTCTGGACGTGCAGGCTCAGCGGCCATGGCCCACGGGCCCAGCCACTCCGTGGCATGTGGGATCTTCCCGGACCGAGGCACGAACTCGCGTCCCCTGCATCGGCAGGAGGACTCTCCACCACTGCGCCACCAGGGAAGCCCTTTTTCTTTTTTTTAATATTGAGCAGCATGAGCTCTTTATATATTTTGGAGATTAATCCTTTGTCTGTTGATTCTTTAACAAATATTTTCTGCCATTCTGAGGGTTATCTTTTAGTCTTGCTTATGGTTTCCTTTGCTGTGCAAAAACTTTGAAGTTTCATTAGGTCCCATTGGTTTATTTTTGTTTTTATTTCCATTACTCTAGGAGATGGTTCAAAAAAGATCTTGCTGTGATTTATGTCAAAGAGTGTTCTTCCTATGTTTTCCTCTAAGAGTTTTATAGTGTCCAGTCTTACATTTAGGTCTCTAATCCATTTTGAGTTTACTTTTGTGTATACTGTTAAGGAGTGTTCTAATTTCATGCTTTTACATGTAGCTGTAAAGTTTTCCCAGCACCACTTATTGAAAAGACCACCTTTTCTCCATTGTATATCCTTGCCTCCTTTGCCATAGATTAGTTGACCATAGGGGCATGGGTTTATCTCTGGGCTTTCTCTCTTGTTCCATTGATCTATGTTTCTGTTTTTGTGCCAGTACAATATTGTCTTGATTACTGTAGCTTTGTAGTATAGTCTGAAGTAAGGGAGTCTGATTACTCCAGCTCCATTTTTTTCCCTCAAGACTGCATTGGCTATTTGGGATCTTTTGTGTCACCATACAAATTTTAAGACTTTTTGTTTTAGTTCTGTAAAAAATGCAATTGGTCGTTTGAGAGGGATTGCATTGAATCTGTAGGTTGCTTTGGGTAGTATAGTCATTTTCACAATATTGATTCTTCCAATCAAAGAACATGGTATATCTCTCCATCTGTTTGCATCATCTTTAATTTCTTTCATCAGTGTCTTATAGTTTTCTGCATACAGGTCTTTTGTCTCCATAGGTAGGTTTATTCCTAGGTATTTTATTCTTTTTTTTTGCAATGGTAAATGGGAGTGTTTCCTTAATTTCCCTTTCAGACTTTTCATCATTAGTGTATAAGGAATGCAAGAGATTTCTGTGCATTAGTTTTGTATACTGCAACTTTACCAAATTCAACTGATTAGCTCTAGTAGTTTCCTGGTGGCATCTTTAGGATTCTCTATGTATAGTATCATGTCATCTGCAAACAGTGACAGTTTTACTTCTTCTTTTCCAATTTGTATTTTTTTATTTCTTTTTCTTCTCTGATTGCCATGGCTAGGACTTCCAAAACTATGTTGAATAATAGTGCTGACACTGGACAACCTTCTCTTGTTCTTGATCTTAGAGGAAATACTTTCAGTTTTTCACCATTGAGAATGATGTTTGCTGTGGGTTTGTCATATATGGCCTTTGTTATGTTGAGGTAGTTTCCCTATATGCCCACGTTCTGGAGAGTTTTTATCATAAATGGGTGTTGAATTTTGTCAAAAGATTTTTCTGCATCTATTGAGATGATCATATGGTTTTTATTCTTCATTTTGTTAATATGGTGTATCACATTGATTGATTTGCGTATATTGAAGAATCCTTGCATCCCTGAGATAAATCTCACTTGATCATGGAGTATCATCCTTTTAATGTGTTGTTTAAGCCTGTTTGCTAGCATCTTGTTGAGGATTTTTGCATCTATATTCATCAGCGATATTGTTCTGCATTTTTCTTTTTTTGTAGTATCTTTGTCTGGTTTTGGTATCAGGGTGATGGTGGCCTCTTAGAATGATTTTGGGAGTGTTCCTTCTTCTGCAAGTTTTTGTAAGAGTTTGAGAAGGATGGGTGTTAGCTCTTCTCTAAATGTTTGATAGAATTCACCTGTGAAGCCATCATGTCCTGGGCTTCTATTTTTTGAAAGATTTTGAATCACAGTTTCAATTTCATTACTTGTGATTCATCTGTTCATATTTTCTATTTCTTCCTGGTTCAGTCTTGGAAGGTTATACCTTTCTAAGAAGTTGTCCATTTCTTCCAGGTTGTCCATTTTATTGGCATAGAGTTGCTTGTAGTAGTCTCTTAGGATGTTTTGTATTTCTGTGGTGACTGTTGTAACTTCTCCTTTTTCATTTCTAATTTTGATATGAGTCCTCTCCCTCTTTTTCTTGATGAGTCTGACTAATGGTTTATCAAATTTGTTTATGTTCTCCAAGAACCATCTTTTAGTTTTATTGCTCTTTGCTATTGTTTTCTTTGTTTCTATTTCATTTATTTCTGCTCGGATCTTTATGATTTCTTTCCTTCTGCTAACTTTAGGTTTTTTTATTCTTCTTTCTCTAGTTCCTTCAGGTGTAAGGTTAGATTGTTTATTTGAGATTTTTCTTGTTTCTTGAGGTCAGCTTGAATAGCTATAAACTTCCCTCTTAGAACTGCTTATGCTGCATCCCATAGGTTTTGGATAATCATGTTTTCTTTGTCATTTGCCTCTAGGTATTTTTTGATTTCCTCTTTGATTTCTTCAGTGATCTCTTGGTTATTTAGTAACATATTGTTTAGCATCCATATGTTTGTATTTTTTACTTTTTTCCCCTGCAATTCATTTCTAATCTCATAGTGTTGTGATCCGAAAAGATGCTTGATATGATTTTAATTTTCTTAAATTTACTGGGGCTTGATTTGTGACCCAAGATATGATCTATCCTGCAGAATCTTCCATGTGAACTTGAGAAGGAAGTGTAATCTGCAGTTTTTGGATGGAATGTAGGATAAATATCAACTAAATCTGTCTGGTCTATTGTGTCATTTAAAGCTTGTGTTTCCTTATTAATTTTCTGTCTCAATGATCTGTCCTTAGATGTAAGTGAGGTGTTAAATTACCCCACTATTATTGTGTTACTGTCGATTTCCTCTTTTACAGCTGTTAGCTGCTGCCTTATGTATTAAGGTGCTCCTATGTTGTTTGTATATATATTTATAATTGTTATATCTTCTTCTTGGATTGATCCCTTGATCATTGCAGTGTCCTTCCTTGTCTTTTGTAACATTCTTTATTTTAAAATCTACTATATCTTATATGAGTGTTGCTACTCCATCTTCCTTTTGATTTCCATTTGCATGGAATATCTTTTTCCATCCCCTCACTTTCAGTTTGTATGTATCCCTAGGTCTGAAGTGGGTCTCTTGTAGACAGTATATATATGGGTCTTGTTTTCATATCCATTCAGCAAGACTGTGTCTTTTGTTTGGAGCATTTAATCCATTCACATTGAAGGTAATTATCAATATGTATGTTCCTATGACCATTTTGTTAATTGTTTTGGGTTTGTTTTTGTATGTCCTTTTTGGCTCTTGTGTTTCCCACTTAGAGAAGTTCCTTTAGCATTTGTTGTAGAGCTGGTTTTATGGTGCTGAATTCTCTTACGTTTTGCTTGTCTGTAAAACTTCTGATTTCTCCATCGAATCTGAATGAGATCCTTGACAGGTAGAGTAATCTTGGTTGTAGGTTCTTCCCTTTCATCACTTTAACTACATCAGGCCACTCCCTTCTGGCTTGTAGAGTTTCTGCTGAGAAATCAGCTGTTAAACTTATGGGAGTTCCTTTGTATGTTGTCATTTTTCCCTTGCTGCTTTCAATATTTTTTCTTTGTCTTTAATTTTTACCAATTTGATTACTGTGTCTTAACATGTTTCTCCTTTGGTGTATCCTGTATGGGACTCTGTTCATGAACTTGAGTGGCTATTTCCTTTCCCATGTTAGGGAAGTTTTCAATTATAATCTCTTCAAATATTTTCTTGGGTCCTTTCTCTCTCTCTCCTCCTTCTGGCACCGCTATAACACGAAAGTTTTTTGCTTTTAATGTTGTCCCAGATGTCGCTTAGGCAGTCTTCATTTCTATTCATTCTTTTTTCTTTATTCTGTTCCACAGCAGTGAATTCCACCATTCTGTCTTCCAGGTCACTTATCCATTCTTCTGCCTCAGTTATTCTGCTATTTATTCCCTCTAGTGTAGTTTTCATTTCATTTATTGTATTATGCATCTCTGTTTGTTCTTTAATTCTTCTAGGTCTTTGTTAAACATTTCTTGCATCTTCTTGATCTTTGCATTCATTCTTTTTCCGAGGTCCTGGATCATCTTCACTATCATTATTCTGAATTATTTTTCTGGAAGGTTGCCTATCTCCACTTCATTTAGTTGTTTTTCTGGGGTTTTATATTGTTTCTTCACCTGGTACATAGTTCTTTTCCTTTTTATCTTGTACATCTTTCTGTGAATGTGGTTTTTGTTCCACACGCTGCAGGATTATAGTTCTTCTTTCTTCTGCTGTCTGCCCTCTGGTGGATGTGGCTATTTCAGAGGCTTGTGCAAGTTTCCTGATGGGAGGGACTGCTGGTGGGTAGAGCTGACTGTTCTCACCTAATTTTCTTACTAAGTTTGTGTTGATAGCTAAAAAAGTTTATTGAAACTCAGTGTGAACACAAAAGATATTCTCATGAAGAAATGGTTCTATTTTCAAAAGAGCTGTAAATAACATTTGAAAAATCATTCACAAATTTTCCTTCCCAAAATATCTACTTTGATTATATGATTGTGTTTTCACTGTTTTTTTTAAGTGGCATATAATCTGTAGCACATACTAACTCTTCATATTTCAATATCTTGTTTTTAAACTGATTCATGTGTATGGACCACGCATAGCCAATGAAGCTTTAAGACCCTAGAGGGTATTTGTTTTTCACTGTTACCCAAAGCCATTCACTTGTTGTTACATATGTAGCAGTGCCTCAATAAAGACTTGTTTACTAACAAAATAAGTAAAAAAATTTAAAACATGATCTGAATATTAGTGTGGTCAATATAATTTACAAAAATGGTAAGCTGTTTCATACTGGAGCAAGATTAAAAAATGAGAGCACTTGGCAAAAGGTTTTCACAGATTTATAAGAAAAGAAGCATTGATATTGCTATTCTTTTCCCCTCGTCCCTCAAAATCTATGATCTATTTAGATCTAACCTTCAACAGATGTTATAAGAAGGTATTGCTGTGGAGCATGTTTTCATGTACTTATTAGCCCTTCATATATTTTCTCTAGTGAAAACTCTATTCAAGTATTGTGCTCATGTATTAATTGGGTTGTTTTTCTTATTTCTGAGACACAAGAGTTTTGTTTTTTTTAATGTTCTAGACATAAATCCCTTATGAGATATATGACTTGCAAATTTTTTCTGAATCCAATCTGTGGTTGTCCTTACGTTTGATTAATGATATATTTTTATCATGTTTATTGGAATATAATTGCTTTACAATGTTGTTTTCGTTTCTGCTGCATAACAAAGTGAATCAGCTATATGTATACATATATCCCCATACCCCCTCCCTCTTGAGCCTCTCTCCCACCCTCCCTATGCCACCCCTCTTGGTGGTCACAAAGTACCGAGAGCTGATCTGCCTGTACTATGCAGCTGCTTCCCACTAGCTAGCTATTTTACATTTGGCAGTGTATATGTGTCCTTGCCACTCTCTCACTTTGTCACAGCTTACCCTTCCCCCTCCCGATACCCTCATGTCCATTCTCTATTAAGTCTGTGTCTTTATTCCCATCTTGCTCCTAGGTTCTTCATAACCATTTTTTTTTCCAGATTTCATATATTTGTGTTAGCATACGGTATTTGTTTTTCTCTTTCTGACTTACTTCACTCTGTATTACAGATTCTAGGTCCATCCACCTCACTAAAAATAACTCAATTTGCTCCACATCATTAGTCATTAGGGACATGCAAATTAAAACCACAAGAGATACCACTTGTTATGCAGTCAAATGAATATAATAAAATGGAGACAAAAGTAATTGTTGAGGAGAATGTGGAGAAACTGGAACTCTCACACATTGCTGGTAGAGATGTAAACTGGTGTAACTGCTTTAGAACACAAGTTTTCAGTTTCTTACAAAGCTACCATATATCCCAGCAATTCCACACCTATGTATCTACCAAAGAAAAATGAATCTATGTACACAAAAGGACTTTTAAATGAATGTTCATAGCATTTTTATAACAGAAAAGCCCCAAACTACATTGAAATATGCATCAATTTGTGAGTACATAAGCACAATATGGTCTATCTATATACTAGAATACTCTTCAGTAATAAAAATAATTGAAGTACTTATATATGCTACAACATGGATGAACCTAAAAAATATTATGCTAAGTGGAAGGATCCAGAAACAAAAGATTACATATTGTATAATTCTCTATATATGAAACATCCAGAAGAGGCAACACTACAGAGATATAAAGCAGATAAAAGGTTACCTGGAGCTCAGATTGGGAGCAGGAATTGACCATAAACAGGCAATGGGGGTGGTGAGGAGGGGGTCCATGGGGGCTTGTTGAGGTGATGAAAATGTTTTAAAACAAGATTGTGGTAATTTTTGAACATCTGTATAAATTTACTAAGAATCATTAACTTGTACTCTTACAATGGGTGAATACTATGAATTGTATACCTCAGTAAAGCTGTTAAATAAGAATAACCAGCACAGAATGGAAAGTGGGAGGAATAGATGAATCAAGTTTGGCAATATATTGATAATTTTTGCTGCTGGATGATGGTAATGAGGGATCATTATACTTTTCCTTTTCACTCTTTACATACATTCAAAATTTTCAAATAAAAAATGAAAAAGAAATGATTAAAAAAAAGAAGGTATTGCTATCTTTTCAGATAAAAATAACAAATGGGTTTTCATTAAATATAATAGATTCATGAAATGTGTATAAAAGCTTCTTGAGTTATGCTGAATATATGACCAAAGAAAAAATCTTAATAAGAAAATTTCAGGATTGTAAACAATATTAATTGAAAGTCTGCACATTACATATCTCAGAACTAAATGTTAAAGTGACTTAACTAAATAATTTAACATACTTTCAGCTAGAAATAATTCACAAGCTTGTGAGAGCAAAATATACACTATATTTCCCTATTTTCCTTTTAAACCATTCAATAAGTAAATTCCTTTTATAATTTGCTTTTGCTTCAAGTTATTTCCATATTGTGTTGATGCAAATTCATTCAAAATCCAGTTTTTGAGGTCTTTCCTTCCTTCCCAGACTTCCTATTATGCTTTTTAAAACCTCATGTATATGATTAACAGTGTCACCTACACATTTTTTGTGTATGGTTTTATGAATTTACTCACAATCAGTGGTGAGTTCTCATCCACATTGACTGTCTGTAGTGTTTATAAAATGGTGACATGTACATAGGTAAGGAATGTATAGAACTTGTTTGCTGAATCTTCAACTTCATTTCTGAACAACTACACAGAGATACCTAGGAGATATTCCTTATTCCCTTGGCCCAGACAGTTATGTTGAGCCTGGTGTCAATGTGCACATCTGACATTCCCGTCTCCTTCATGGCAAATTCCCAAATCTCTTTGAGTGTACAAGGGGCACACTTCTAGAAACCCACTCCATGGATGTGCTTCAGGATATTGATGCTACATTCTCTGGTCGCCACCTCATTGATGATAGAAAGACCCTTCTTGCCACCCTTCTTTGCAGAAGCCATTCTGCCGGGCCCAGGTGGAAAGCACACGCCCCCACACTTTTAAACGTTTCGTTAAACCTTACTTTCACCATTTGAATCTAGTTGAAGCCTGTCATTTTTTACAAACACTAGTCTTTCTCAGTCACTCATCGTAATTAAGTGTGAAGATTTAAATCAGATCTCCTTAATCTTCAATGACATTATTATTCCAAATTTTTATTAAAAAATAAACATATAGCTAGGGCTTCTTCAGAGGGGAAGGGGCAGAGTTCTCATCAGGCAGGCACAGCTGTGCTGCTCAGGTTCCAGAGCACAGTGCCAGGCGCAGTGTCTCTGCACATGACCTGCTGCCGCCATTGTGAGTTGAGTGTCCTGGACAGCGATTCTGCACACCATCCAGAGCTGAGGTGTTGCCATAGCCATTTCGCACTGGAAAATCTGGTCTGAGGTGCTGGGTTCAAGGTCTCTGCACATGACACTCTATAAGCACATGAGACAAACTAAGCACAAAGGAAACGAAAAAGGGAGAAGGAAAATTATATAGATCAGAAACTCATATCTATGTGAAAAACGGAAAAGCATTGGAGAAGGAATAAATGAAGACTGGACATAGTTGCAACTCAGAAGCTAATTACTGAGGTAGAGAATTATAAAGCTTTTCTTATCTCAGGAAATACACCTTTTCTATTTCTGAAGGGAACATGTGAATTGAACAACTGAAATATTTCTCAGGGCATTTTTATTTGATTTAAATAGAAAATGATTCAAAGGAACAATTTCACTTTTTTATTTTAAAAATAAGAGTGGAGGAAACCTTCAAGAAAGTAGAGGATTAAGACGTGGAGATCACCTTCTTCCCCACAAATACATCAGAAATACATCTACATGTGGAACAACTGCTACAGAACACCTACTGAACACTGGCAGAAGACCTCAGACTTCCCAAAAAGCAAGAAACTCCCGTACCTGGCTAGGGCAACAGAAAAAAGAAAAAACAGAGACAAAACAATAGGGACAGGACCTACACCTCTGGGAGGGAACTGTGAAGGAGGAAAAGTTTCCACACACTAGGAAGCCCCTTCACTGGCAGAGACTGGGGGTGGCTGGGAGGAAGCTTCGAAGCCACGGAGGTGAGTGGAGCAATAGGTGTGCAGAGGGCAAAGCAGAGAGATTCCTGCACAGAAGATCAGTACTGACCAGCACTCACCAACCGGAGAGGCATGTCTGCTCACCCACTGGGGTGGGCATGGGCTGGAAGCTAAGGCTTTGGAGGTCAGATCCCATGAGAGGACTGGGGTTGGTTTCCTGAATACAGCCTGAAGGGGGTTGAACCACAGTTAGCCAAGAGGGAGTCTGGGAAAAAGTCTGGAATTCCCTAAGAGGCAAGAGACCATTGTTTTGGGGTGCAAGAGGAGAGGAGATTCAGAACACTACCTAAACAAGCTCCAGAGATGGGTGTGAGCCACGGCTATCAGCACAGACACCAGAGACAGGCATGAAATGCTAAGGCAGCTGCTGCAGACACCAAGAAGCCTGTGTGCAAGCACAGGTCACTATCCACACCACCCCTCCTGGGATCCTGTGCAGTCCCCCACTGCCAGGGTCCCAGGATCCAGGGACAGCTTCACTGGTAGAACACTTTGCAGACCTCATGTTGTTGCAATATCACGCTGGCATCTGCCACCACAGACTCGGCCCTCAATCCATACCCCTCACTTCCCCCAGCTAGAATGAGCCAGAGCCCCCTAATCAGCTACTACTTTAATGCTGACCTCTCTAAGCGAAGAGCAGACGCACTCAGGCAACCTACAGGCAGAGGCAGGGCCAAACCCAAAGCTGAACCCCAGGAGCTGTGCAAACAAAGAAGAGAAAGGGAAATTTCTCCCAGCAGCCTCAGGATCAGAGGATTAAATCTCGACAGAAAACGAGATGTATCCTGCATCTATGGAATACCTGAATAGACAATGAATCATCCCAAAATTGAGGGGGTGGACTTTGGGAGAAACTGTAAACTTTGGGTTTGCTTTCTGCATCTAAGCTGTTTCTGGTTTTATGTTTATCTTAGTTTCGTATTTAGAGTTTATTATCATTGGTAGATTTGTTTATTAATTTGGTTGTTTTCTTCCTTTTATATATATATATAGATATAGATATATACAATTTTTTTATTCCTGTTTCTCTTTCTGTGACTATGTATGTGTGTGCTTTTTTGTGTGATTTTGTCTGTATAGCTTTGCTTTGCTTTAACTATTTGTCCTAGGGTTCTGTCTATACTTTTTTTTTTTTTTTTAACTTTTTAGTACTTGCTATCATTGGTAGATTTGTTTTTTGGTTTAGTTACTCTCTTCTTCCTTTCTTTCTCTTCTTTTATTACTTTTAATATTTTTTTACTTTTAATATTTTTATTATTTTAATAACTTTATTTTACTTTATTCTGCCTTTATTTATTTATTTTTTCCTCCCTTTTCTTCTGAGCCATGTGGCTAACAGGGTCTCTGTGCTCTGGCGCATGTCAGGCCTGTGCCTCTGAGGAGGGAGAGCCGAGTTCAGGACTTATGTCCACCAGAGACCTCCAGGATCCATGTAATATCAAATGGTGAAAACTCTCTCAGGGATCTCCATCTCAACGCTGAGACCCAACTCTACCTAAAAAATGAGCAAGCTACAGTGCTGGACACCTTATGCCAAACAACTAGCAAGACAAGAACACAAACACACACACACACACACATTAACAGAGAGGCTGCCTAAAATTATAATAAGGTCACAGACACCCCAAAACACACCACAGGATGTGGTCTGGGCCACCAGAAAGACAAGATCGAGCCTCATCCACCAGAACACAGGCACCAGTCCCCTCCACCAGGAAGCCTACACAACCCACTGAACCAGGCTTAGCCACTGGGGGCAGACACCAAAAGCAAGGGGAATTGCAAACCTGCAGCCTGTGAAAAGGACACCCCAAACACAGTAAGTTAAGCAAAATGAGAAGACAGAGAAACACACAGTAGATGAAGGAACAAGGTAAAAACTCACCAGACAAAACAAATGAAGAGGAAACAGGCAACTATCTGAAAAAGAATTCAGAGAAATGATAGTAAAGATGATAAAAAATCTTGGAAATAGAATGGAGAAATATGCAAGACACGTTTAACAAAGACCTAGAAAAACTAAAGAAAAAGCAAACAATGATGAACAACACAATAAATGAAATTAAAAATTCTCTAGAAGGAATCAACAGCAGAATAACTGAGGTAGAAGAACGGATAATTGACAGGGAAGATAAAACTGTGGAAATAACTATCACGGAGCAGAATAAAGAAAAAAGACTGAAAACAATTGAGGACAGACTCAGAGACCTCTGGGACAACACTAAATGCACCAACATTCGAATTATAGGGGTCCCAGAAGAAGAGGAGAAAAAGAAAGGGACTGAGGGCTTCCCTGGTGGTGCAGTGGTTGAGAGTCCACCTGTCGATGCAGGGGACATGGGTTCGTGCCCTGGTCCAGGAAAATCCCACATGCCGTGGAGCGGCTGGGCCTGTGAGCCATGGCCGCTGAGCCTGCGCGTCCGGAGCCTGTGCTCTGCAATGGGAGAGGCCACAACAGAGAGAGACCTGCGTATCGCAAAAATAAATGAAAGAAAGAAAGAAAAAAAGAAAGAAAGGGACTGAAAAAATATTTCAAAAGCTTATAGTTGAAAACTTCACTAATATGTGAAAGGAAATAGTCAATCAAATCCAGGAGGCAGAGAAGGTCCCATACAGGATAAATACAAGAACAGGCAAAGACAAATATTAATCAAACTATCAAAATTAAACAAATATTAAAAGCAGCAAGGGAAAAACAACAAATGACATATGGGAGAATCCCCATAACCTTAACAGCTGATCTTTCAGCAGAAACTCTGCAAACCAGAAGGGTGTGGCAGGACATATATAAAGTGAGGAAAGGGAAAAATCTACCACTAATATTACTGTACCTGGCAAGAATGTCATTCAGATTCAATGCAGAAATTAAAAGCTTTACAGACAAGCAAAAGCTAAGAGAATTCAGCACCACCAAACCAGCTTTACAACAAATGCTAAAGGAAATTCTCTAGGCAGGAAACATAAGAGAAGGAAAAGACCTACAATGAGAAACCCAAAACAATTAAAAACATGATAATAGAAACATACATATCGATACTTACATTAAATGTAAATAGATTAAATGCTTCAACCAAAACACATAGACTGCTTGATGGATACAAAAACAAGATTCATATGTATGCTGTCTACAAGAGACCCACTTCAGACCTAGGTACACATACAGACTGAAAGTGAGGAGATGGAAAAAGATATTCCATGCAAATGGAAATCAAAAGAAATCTGGAGTAGCAATTCTCCTGTGAGACAAAATAGACTTCAAAATAAAGACTACTACAAGAGACAAAGAAGGACACTACAGAATGCTCAAGGGATGAATACAAGAAGAAGATAAAATAATTGTAAACATTTATGCACACAAGAGAGAAGCACTTCAATACATAAGGGAAATGCTAAGAGCCATAAAAGGGGAAATTGACAGTCACACAATTATAGTAGGGGACACTACCACTCCACTTTCACCAATGGACAGATCATCCAAAATGAAAATAAAGGAAAAAGAAACTTTAAATGACACATTAAACAAGATGGATTTAATTGACATTTATAGGACATTCCATCCAAAAACAACAGAATACACATTCTTCTCAAGTGCTTATGGAATATTCTTCAGGAGAGACCATATCTTGGGTCACAAATCAAGCCTTGGTAAATTTAAGAAAATTGAAATCATATCAAGTATCTTTTCCAATCACAACGCTATGAGACTAGGTATCAATTACAGGAAAAAAATCTGTAAAAAATACAAATACATGGAGGCTAAACAGTACACCACTTAATAACCAAGAGATCACTGAAGAAATCAAAGAGGAAATTTTAAAAATACCTAGAAACAAATGACAATGAAAACACAATGACCTGAAACCTATGGGATGCCGCAAAAGCAGTTCTAAGAGGGAAGTTTATAACCATAGAATCCTACCTCAGGAAACAAGAAACATCTCAAAAAACAACCTAACATTATACCTGAAGCAATTGGAAAAAGAAGAACAAAAAAACCCAGAGTTAGCAGAAGGAAAGAAATCATAAAGATCAGATCAGAAATACATGAAAAAGAAATGAAGGAAACGATATCAAAGATCAATAAAACTAAAAGCTGGTTCTTTGCGAAGATAAACAAAATTGATAAACCATTAGCCAGACTCATCAAGAAAAAAAGGGAGAAGACTCAAATCAATAGAATTAGAAATGAAAAAGGAGAGGTAACAACTGACACTACAGAAATACAAAAGATCATGAGAGATTACAACAAGCAACTCTATATCAATAAAATGGACAACCTGGAAGAAATTGCCAAATTCTTAGAAATGCACAACCTGCCAAGACTGAATCAGGAAGAAACAGAAAACATGAACAGACCAATCACAAGCAGTGAAATTGAGACTGTGATTAAAAATCTTCCAACAGGGGCTTCCCTGGTGGCGCACT
>RJWK010009540.1:29070-45328 GCA_004363435.1 Platanista minor
AAAAAAAAAAAAAAAAAAAAAAAAAAAAAAACTTCCAACAAACAAAAGCCCAGGACCAGATGGCTCCACAGGTGAATTCTATTAAACATTTAGAGAAGAGGTAACACTTATGCTTCTCAAACTCTTCCAAAATATAGCAGAGAAAGGAACACTCTCAAACCCATTCTACGTGGCCACCATCACCCTGACACCAAAACCAGACAAAGATATCATAAAGGAAAAAAAACTACAGGCTAACATCACTGATGAACATAGATGCAAAAATCCTCAACAAAATACTAGCAAAGAGAATCCAACAGAACATTAAAAGGATTATACACCATGATCAAGTGGGGTTTATCCCAACAATGCAAGGATTCTTCCATATAAAAAAATCAATCAGTGTGACACACCATGTTAAGAAATTGAAGGATAAAAACCATATGATGATCTCAATAGATGTAGAAAAAGCTTCTGACAAAATTCAACACCTATTTATCGTAAAAAGCCTTCCAGAAAGTAGGCATAGAAGGAAATTACCTCAACAAAATAAAGGCCATATATGACAAAGACACAGCCAACATCATTCTCAATGGTGAAAAAGTGAAAATATTTCCACTAAGATCAAGAACAAGACAAGGTTGCCCACTCTGATCACTATGTTTCAACATAATTTTGGAAGTTTTAGCCACAGCAATTAGACAAAAAATAGACATGAAAGCAATCCAAATAGGAAAAGAAGTAAAGCTGTCACTTTGCAGATGACATGATACTATACATAGAGAATCCTAAAGATGCTACCAGAAAACTACTACAGTTAATCAATGAATTTTGTAAAGCAGCAGGATACAAAATTAATGCACAGAAACCTCTTGCATTCCTCTACACTATTGATTAAAATATGAAAGATAAACTAAGGAAACACTCCCATTTGCCATTGCAACAAAAAGAATAAAATACCTAAGAGTAAACCTGTCTAAGGAGACAAAAGACCTGAATGCAGAAAACTGTAAGACACTGATGAAAGAAATGAAAGATGACACAAACAGATGGAGAGATATACCATGTTCTTAGGTTGGAAGAATCAACATTTTGAAAATGACTATACTACCCTGAGCAATCTACAGATTCAGTGCAATCCCTATCAAACTACCAATGGCTTTTTTCGCAGAACTAGAACAAAACGTTCATGATTTGTTTGGAAACACAAAAGACCCTGAATAGCCAAAGCAATCTTGAGAAAGAAAAACAGAGCTGGAGTAATCAAGCTCCCAGATTTCAGACTATACTACAGAGCTATAATAATCAAGACAGTATGGTACTGGCACAAAAACAGAAATATAGATCAATGGAACAGGATAGAAAGCCCAGAGATAGACTCACGCACATATGGTCACCTTATTTTTGATAAAGGAGGCAAGAATATACAATGGAAAAAGACAGCCTCTTCAATAAGTTATGCTGGGAAAACTGTACAGTTACATGTAAAAGAATGAAATTAGAACACTCCCTAACACCATACACAAAAATAAACTCAAACTGGATTAAAGACCTTAAAGTAAGGCCAGACACTATCAAACTCTTAGGGGAAAACATAGGAAGAACCCTCTATTACATAAATCACAGCAGGATCCTTTTTTACTCACCTCCTAGAGAAATGGAAATGAAAACAGAAATAAACAAATGGGACCTAAAGAAACTTCAAACTTTTGCACAGCAAATGAAAACATAAACAAGATGAAAAGACAACCCTCAGAATGGGAGAAAATATTTGCAAATCAAGCAACTGACAATGTATTAATCTCCCGAATTTACAAGCAGCTCATTCAGCTCAATATCAAAAAAACAAAAACTCAGTCCAAAAATGGGCAGAAGACTTAAATAGACATTTCTCCAAAGAGGATATACAGATAGCCAACAAACACATGAAAGAATGCTCCACATCACTAATCATTAGAGAAATACAAATCAAAACTGCACCAGTTTTGCACTGGTATCACCTCACAGTAGTCAGAATGGCCATCATCAAAAAAGCTACAAACGATAAATGTTGGAGAGGGTGTGGAGATAAGGGAACCGTCTGACACTATTGGTAGGAATGTAAATTGATACAACCACTATGGAGAACTGTATGGAATTTCCCAGAAAACTAAAAACAGACTTTTCATATGACCCAACAATCACACTACTGGACATATACCCTGAGAAAACCAAATTTCAAAAAGGGACATGCACCCCAATGTCAATTGCAGCTCTATTTACAATAGCCAGGACATGGAAGCAACCTAAGCGTCCATCGACAGATGAATGGATAAAGAAGATGTGGCACATATATACATTGGGATATTACTCAGCCATAAAAGGAAACAAAATTGAGTTATTTGTAGTGAGGTGGATGGACCTAGAGTCTGTCATACAGAGTGAAGTATGTCAGAAAGAGAAAAACAAATACATTAGGCTAACAAATACATATGGAATCTAAAAAAAAAAAAAAAAAAAAAAAAAAAAAAAAAAAAAAAAAAAAAAAAAAAGTGGCTCTGAAGAACCTAGGGCCAGGACAGGAATAAAGATGTAGATGTAGAGAATGGACTTGAGGATACGGGGAGTGGGAAGGATAAGCTGGGAAGAAGTGAGAGAGTGGCATGGACATATATACACTACCAATTGTAAAATAGATAGCTAGTGGGAAGCAGCTACCTAGCACAGTGAGATCAGCTCGATGCTTTGTCACCACCTACAGTGGTAGGATAGGAAGGGTGGGAAGGAGATCCAAGAGGGAGGGAATTTGGGGATATATGTAGACATATAGCTGATTCACTTTGTTATAAAGCAGAAATTAACACACCATTTTAAAGCAATTATACTCCAATAAAGATGTTAAATAAATAAATGTGCATATAAAATATCTCTGCCTTTTATGCTATTTAGTGAGATCCAGCTTCAGTCTTCTATCTCTATCTCTGTTTCTGTTTATTTTCAACTAACTAGATACTCTACTTCATTCCTTGAAGACTTACCCCTTGTTCAAAATCTTCCTTTGCATATCAGAAAGGTTTTATGATCTGTTCATTATCCAAATGGACCATTCCACACTTTCCTATTTCTCAGCCACTTCCCTACCTGTGGTCTATAATTTCAATAATATCTTGTCATAGGCCACAAGTCTCTTGCTCACTATATATCCATCCTATTTACCTGGATACCCTCTATCTGATTGGATTTAAGTACCTGTCAACAGTCTTCTAAGTATGACTTGCCTTCAACCTTCACTTTTACTAATTCTACTCTTCTCCTCTTTCAATTACTCTCTTCTCCTCTTTCTAATTCTAATTCTATTAGAATAAAAATATTAATTATTATGAAATACAAATCTGATCACATTTTTTTCTATTTAGAACTCACTTTTAGCATAAAGTTCAGAATTGTTTATGGCCTAAAAATAACTTTGTGACCTGAACTCCATCAGCCTTGCAGATTCACCTTTTGTGATTGACTTTCCTCATTCCTTTCTTTCTCCTCAAGGCCTTTTTATTTGCACTTCCCCATACCTACTACTCTGATTTGACTTTTATGTATTTATTTTTGGCTGCGTTTGGTCTTTGTTGCTGTGCGCAGGCTTTCTCTAGTTGCAGAGAGCGGGGGCTACTCTCCGTTGCAGTGTGCAGCTTCTCACTGCAGTGGCTTCTCTTGTTGCAGAGCACAGCCTCTAGGCGCATGGGCTTCAGTAGTTGTGGCGCACGGGCTCAGTAGTTGTGGTGCACGGGCTTAGTTGCTGCTCTGCTCGTGGGATCTTTCCGGACCAGGGCTTGAACCCGTGTCCCCTGCATTGGCAGGTGGATTCTTAACCACTGCTCCACCAGGGAAGCCCCTCTGATTTGACTTATATTTGCTTCCGTATTTCAGATTCATCCTTTAGATCTCAGCTTAAACATCAATTTTTCTATGGAGGGGAGCTGTAGCTATTTACCCTATATGTCACTTCATTGATATCTTTGGTATGCTCACATAACACTGGGTACACCCCTTCTCAAAGCACTACAAATGATCTTTTCCAAGGTATCTTCTTGCTACTGGAGGGTATGTTCCTTGAAAATATAGACCTGTTCATTTTGATCACCACTGTATCTTAACCATAAAGAATAACACCTCACGTATTGTAGGTGCTTAGTATATAGTGCTAATGAAGGTTAATTTTCTGCTAATTCGACAGAATAGTGATCTAAGAACAACAACAAAATAAATGACACAGTCTTTGAAAATGTTGAAATTAGATATGAGAGTTAATGTATATAAGATATGTACATGTAAATTTTTCTTTGTAATTACAGAACCATTTGGGAAAAATTATTACTATTGATATATTTTAACACATTTATCTGTTGCTTATAAATTCTTTATTTTTTTTAGTTTATAACATGTTTCTTAATTATTGATCAATACGATTTACATTTTTCCCTGTATTCTCATGTAATTATCTAATGTTAAGCTCTTCAAGGGAAAGTACTACAGCTTTATTCAATCTCATTTCTCTCCAATAACATGTTAGGTCTTAAGGATGATTCCATGTGAACCCTCCTAAAGCCTGACTGTTATCCCTGAAGTAGCAGAAATGTAGATGCCTTCCAAATATCGTCTATCCCTTCTATCTTAGAAACAGAATCTTAATTTTATTTAATAAAGCAATGTTCCCAGCCAGAAAGGTACATTTCCTAGCCTCCATTGTAGCTAAATGTGGTCATTTAACTAAATTGGGGTCAGTGAGATTAAAAAGAGAAATATTTGAAGGAAGGAAGCTTAGTCAGTTAAGAAGTGTAAATTAGGCTATTTCCTGTTTTTCCCTTTCCCTTTTTAATAAAATGAGTAATGGTAGGCCTACCAACTAGCAATGGTAGCCCTACCAACTATCTAAGAATATGAATTGAGTTTGAAGATAGAAATAATATTTCACAAATGTGAAACAGATGGGCTTAAGTTCCTTTAAATTCAGCAAGCTTGCAAGACTCAAAAGAAATACCCTAAGTTGGTTAAGTATGATTTGTTGTTACAATTACCATCTCCTCAGAAATTTTTCTGTGTGGCAAAGCTTAGCTGAAAATTACGTATCCTGTATATCATCACAGGTAGGATTATGTATGAAACGTTGTATCAAAATTAAAGGAATTTGTGAGAGATGTGGAAAGTACTAACCACAAAATCCATCAATTTTCTTGTCTTTACATAAAATTGGCTATATTCTGCCATCAGAGATTCCTTACTTTCTGTTATCAGAAAGTAAGGAATTGTTATCACTGGGCTTAGTATAACTGGACTTTTTTGTTGCTTCAAGATATTCTCCCTTGGGGAGAGAGAGCAAGAGTAAGATGGCACAAGATTAAGACACGGAGATCACCTTCCTCCCCACAGATACACCAGAAATATATCTACATGTGGAACAACTCCTACAAAATACCTACTGAACGTTGGTAGAAGGCCTCAGACCTCCCAAAAGGCAAGAAACTCCCCATGTACCTGAATAGGGCAAAAGAAAAAAAAAGAATAAACAGAGACAAAAGAATAGGGACGGACCGGCACCAGTGGGAGGGAGCTGTGAAGGAGGAAATGTTTCCACATGTTAGGAAGCCCCTTCTCAGGCGGAGACTGTGGGTGGTGGAGGGGGGAGCTTTGGAGTTGCAGACGAGAGCACAGCAACAGGGGCGCGGAGTGCAAAGTGGAGAGAATCATACACAGAGGATCGCTGCAGACCAGGACTCACCAACCCAAGAGGCTTGACTGCTCACCTGCCGGGGTGGGCGGCGCTGCGAGCAGAGGCTTGGGCATTGGTAAGAGTGCAGGGAGAGGATTCGGGTAGGCAGCGTGAACACAGCCCAGAGGGTGTTACTGCACCACAGCTAGCCGGGAGGGAGTCCAGGGAAAAGTCTGAACCTCTGGAAGAGGCAAGAGACTTTTTCTTCCCTCTTTGTTTCCTGGTGCACGAGGAGAGGGGATTAAGACCGCTGCTTAAAGGAGCTCCAGAGATGGGCACAAGCCGTGGCTAACAGCGAGGACCTCAGCTTCAGGACACTGGTCCACAAGAGACCTCCCAGCTCCACATAATATCAAATGGTGAAAATCTCCCAGATGTCTCCATCTCAAAACAAGCACCCAGCTTCACTCAACAACCAGCAAGTTACAGTGCTGGACACCCTATTCTAAACAACTAGCAAGACAGGAACACAACCCCACCCATTAGCAGAGAGGCTGTCTAAAATCAGAATAAGTCCACAGACACACCAAAACACACCACCAGACGTGGACCTGCCCACCAGAAAGACAAGATCCAGCCTCATCCACCAGAACACAGGCACTAGTCCCCTCCACCAGAAAGCCTACACAACTCACTGAAACAACTTTAGCCACTGGGAACAGAAACCCAAAACAATGGGAACTACGAACCTAAAGCCTGCAAAAAGGAGACCCCAAACACAGTAAGAAAGAAAAATGAGAAGACAGAAAAACACACAGCAGTTGAAGGAGCAAAATAAAAACCCACCAGACCTAACAAATGAAGAGGAAGTAGGCAGTCTATCTGAAAAAAAATTCAGAATAATGATAGTAAAGATGATCCCAAACCTTGGAAATAGAATTAACAAGGACCTAAAAGAACTAAAGATGAAACAAGCAACAATGAACAACACAATAAATGAAATTAAAAATACTCTAGATGGGATCAATAGCAGAATAACTGAGGCAAAAGAAAGGATAAGTGACCTGGAAGATAAAACAGTGGAAATAACTACTGCAGAGCAGAATAAAGAAAAAAGAATGAAAAGAACTGAGGACAGTCTCAGAGACCACTGGGACAACATTAAATGCAACCTACTTTCGAATTATAGGGGTTCCATAAGAAGAAGAGAAAAAGAAAGGGACTGAGAAAATATTTGAAGAGATTATAGTTGAAAACTTCCCTAATATGGGAAAGGAAACAGATAATCAAGTCCAGGAAGCACAGAGAGTCCCATACAGGATAAATCCAAGAAGAAACACGCCAAGACACATACTAATTGAACTATCAAAAATTAAATACAAAGAAAACATATTAAACACAGCAAGCAAAAAGAACAAATAACACACAAGTGAATCCCCATAAGGTTAACGTCTGATCTTTCAACAGAAACTCATCAAGCCAGAAGGGACTGGCAGGACATGTTTAAAGTGATGAAGGAGAAACACCAGCAACCAAGATTACTCTACCCAGCAAGGATCTCATTCAGATTTGATGGAGAAATTAAAACCTTTACAGACAAGCAAAAGCTGAGAGAGCTCAGCACCACCAAACCAGCTTTACAACAAATGCTAAAGGAACTTCTCTAGGCAAGAAACACAAGAGAAGGAAAAGACCTACAATAACAAATCCAAAATAATTATGAAAATGGGAATAGGAACATACATATCGATAATCACCTTAAATGTAAACGGATTATGTGCTCCCACCAAAAGACACAGACTGGCTGAATGGATACAAAAACAAGACCCATATATATGCTATCTACAAGAGACCCACTTCAAACCTAGAGACACATACAGACTGAAAGTAAGGGGATGGAAAAAGATATTGTAATCAAATGAAAACTAAAAGAGAGTTGGAGTAGCAATTCTCATATCAGACAAAATAGACTTTAAAATAAAGACTATTAGAAGAGACAAAGAAGGACACTACATAAGGATAAAGTGATCGATTCAAGAAGATATAACAATTATAAATATTTATGTACCCAACACAGGAGCACCTCAATACATAAGGCAAATACTAACAGCCATAAAAGGGGAAATCAACAGTAACACATTCAGAGTATGGGACTTTAACACCCCACTGTCACCAATGGACAGATGATTCAAAATGAAAATAAATAAGGAAACACAAGTTTTAAATGATACATTAAAAAGATGGACTTAATTGATATTTATAGGACATTCCATCCAAAAACAACAGAATACACATATTTCTCAAGTGCTCATGGAACACTGTCCAGGATAGATCATATCTTGGGTCACAAATCAAGCCTTGGTAAATTTAAGAAAACTGAAATTGTATCAGGTATCTTTTCCGACTACAATGCTATGAGACTAGATATCGATTACATGTAAAGATATGTAAAAAATATAAACACATGGAGGCTAAACAGTACACTATTTAATAACGAAGTGATCACTGAGTATATCAAAGAGGAAATCAAAAAATACCTAGAAACAAATGACAATGGAGACATGATGATGCAAAACCTACAGGATGCAGCAAAAGCAGTTCTAAGAGGGAAGTTTATAGCAATTAAATCCTACCTTAAGAAACAGGAAACATCTCGAATAGACAACCTAACCTTGCACGTAAATCAATTACAGAAAGAAGAACAAGAAAACCCCAAAGTTACCAGAAGGAAAGAAATCACAAAGATCAGATCAGAAGTAAATGAAAAAGAAATGAAGGAAACGATAGCAAAGATCAATAACACCAAAAGCTGGTTCTTTGAGAAGATAAAAAGAATGATAAACCATTAGCCAGACTCATCAAGAAAAAAAGGGAGAAGACTCAAATCAATAGAATTAGAAATGAAAGAGGAGAAGTAACATCTGACACTGAAGAAATACAAAAGATCATGAGAGATTACTACAAGCAACTCTATGCCAATAAAATGGACAATGTGGAAGAAATGGACAAATTCTTAGAAATGCACAACATGCCAAGACTGAATCAGGAAGAAATAGAAAATATGAACAGACAAGTCAAAAGCACTGAAATGGAAACTATGGTTACAAATCTTCCAACAAACAAAAGCCCAGGACCAGATGGCTCCACAGGTGAATTCTATCAAACATTTAGAGAAGAGCTAACACCTATCCTTCTCAAACTCTTCCAAAATACAGCAGAGGGATGAACACTCTCAAACTCATTCTATGAGGCCACCATCACCCTGATACCAAAACCAGAAAAGGATGTCACAAAGAAAGAAAATTACAGGCCAATATCACTGATGAACATAGATGCAAAAATCCTCAACAAAATACTAGTAAACCAAATCCAACAGCACATTAAAAGGATCATACACCATAATCAACTGGGGTTTATTCCAGGAATGCAAAGATTCTTCAATATAGGCAAATCAATCAACGTGATACCCATATTAATAAATTGAAGAAGAAAAACCATATGATCATCTCAATAGATGTAGAGAAAGCTTTAGACAAAATTCAACATCCATTTATTATAAAAACCCTACAAAACTAGGCATAGAGAGAACTTTCCTCAACATAATAAAGACCATATATGAAAAACCCACAGCCAGCATCATCCTCAATGGTGAAAAACTGAAAGCATTTCCACTAAGATCAGTAACAAGAAAAGGCTGCCCACTCTCACCACTCTTATTCAACATAGTCTTGGAAGTTTTAGCCACAGCAATCAGAGAAGAAAAGGAAATAAAAGGAATCCAAATTGGAAAAGAAGAAGTAAAGCTGTCACTCTTTGCAGATGACATGATACTATACATATAGAATCCTAAAAATGCTACCAGAAAACTACTAGAGCTAATCAATGAATTTGGTAAAGTAGCAGGATACAAAATTAATGCACAGAAATCTCTGGCATTCCTATACACTAATGATGAAAAATGTGAAAGTGAAATTAAGAAAACACTGCCATTTAACATTGCAAGAAAAAAATAAAATATCTAGGAATAAACCTACCTAAGGAGAAAAAACACCATTCTTCAGAAAATTTTAAGACACTGATGAAAGAAATTAAAGATGATACAAATAGATGGAGAGATATACCATGTTCTTGTATTGGAATAAACAACATTGAGAAAATGACTCTACTACCCAAAGCAATCTACAGATTCAATGCAATCTCTATCATAATACCACTGGCATTCTTCACGGACTAGAAAACAATTTTTCACAATTTGCATGGAAACACAAAGGACCCCGAATAGCCAAAGCAATCTTGAGAATGAAAAACGGAGCTGGAGGAATCAGGCTCCCTGACTTCAGACTATACTACAAAGATACAGTAATCAAGACAGTATGGTACTGGCACAAAAACAGAAATATAGATCAATGGAACAGCATAGGAAACCCAGAGATAAACCCACGCACATATGGTCACCTTATCTTTGATAAAGGAGGCAGAAATGTACAGTGGAGAAAGGACAGCCTCTTCAATAAGTGGTGCTGGGAAAACTGGACAGGTACATGTAAAAGTATGAGACTAGAACACTCCCTAACACCATACACAAAATTAAGCTCAAAATGGATTAAAGACCTAAATGTAAGGCCAGAAACTATGAAACTCTTAGAGGAAAACATAGGCCGAACACTCTATGACAGAAATAACAGCAAGATACTTTTTGACCCAACTCCTAGAGAAATACAAATAAAAACAAAAATATACAAATGGGACCCAATGAAACTTCAAAGCTTTTGCACAGCAAAAGAAACCATAAACAAGACCAAAAGACAACCCTCATAATGGGAGAGAATATTTGCAAATGAAGCAACTGACAAAAGAGTAATCTCCAAAATTTACAAGCAGCTCATGCATCTCAATAAGAAAAAAACAAACAACACAATCCAAAAGTGGGCAGAAGACCTAAATAGACATTTCTCCAAAGAAGATATACAGATTGACAGCAAACACATGAAAGAATGCTCAACATCCTTAATCATTAGAGAAATGCAAATCAAAACTACAATGAGGAGAGAGAGAGAAGATGGAGACGCAGAGATTACTTTCCTCCCCACAGGTACACCAGAAATAAATCTACACGTCGAGCAACTCCTACAGAACACCTACTAAACTCTGGCAGAAGACCTCAGACCTCCGAAAAGGCAAGAAACTCCCCACGTACCTTGGTAGGGCAAACGAAAAAAGAAAAAACAGAGACAGAAGGATAGGGACAGGACCAGCAACAGAGGGAAGGAGCAAAGGTCTCCAAAACTAGAAGCCCCTTCATGGGCGAAGACTTCTGGGGGCGGAGGGGTAAGCTTCTGAGTCATGGAGGAGAGCGCAGCCACAGGGGCTCGGAGGGCAAAGCGGAGAGATTCCCGCACAGAGGATCGCTGCCGACCTGCACTCACCAGCCACAGTGGCTTGTAAGCTCACCAGCTGGAGTGAGCATGGCTGGGAGCTGAGGCTCGGGCTTTGGTCAGAGTGCAGGGAGAGGACTGGGGTTGGTGGCAGGAACACAGACTGCAGGGGGTTAGTGCACAACGGCTAGCTGGGGTCGGGGAAAAGTCTGGACCTGCCAAAGAGGCAAGAGACTTTTTCTTCCCTCTTTGTTTCCTGGTGCACGAGGAAAGGGGATTAAGAGCGCTGTTTAAAGGATCTCCAGAGACGGGTACGAGCTGCGGCTAACAATGTGGACCCCAGAGACGGGCCTGAGATGCTAGGGCTGCTGCTACAACCACAAAGAAGCCTGTGTGCGAGCACAGGTAACTCTCCAAACCTCCCCTCCTGGAGCCTGTGCAGCCCGCCAACACCAGGGTCCCATGATCCAGGGACAGCTTCTCCAGGAGAACACACAGCGTGCCTCAGGCTGGTGCAATGTTCCACCAGCCTCTGCTGCTGCAGGCTCGCCCCCCACCAACACCCCGCTCCGTGCCCCTCCCTGCCCCTGGGGTGAATGAGCCAGAGCCCCTGAGTCAGCTGCTCCTTTAACCTTGTCCTGTCTGAGCGAGGAACAGGCGCCCTCTTGTGACCTACATCCAGAGGCGGGGCCAAATCCAAAGCTGAGCCCTGGGAGCTGTGGGAATAAAGAAGAGAAAGGGAAATCTCTCCCAGCAGCCTCAGGAGCAGCGGATTAAATCCCCGCAATCAACTTGATGTACCCTGCATCTGTGGAATGCATGAATAGACAAAGAATCACCCCGAATTCAGGAGGTGGAATTTGAGAGCAAGATTTATTATATTTTTCTCCTTTTCCTCTTTTTATGAGTGTGTATGTGTATGCTTCTGTGTGAGATTTTGTCTGTATAGCTTTGCTTTCACCATTGGTTCTAACTGTCCTTTTTTTTTTTTTAACAAAAAAAATTTTTCTATCTCAGTAATTATTTTTTATTTTAATAACTATATTTTATTTTATCTAACATTATTCTATTTTTATCCTTTCTTTCTTTCTTCCTTTCTTCCCTCATTCCATCCTTCCCTCCTTCCTTCCTTCCTCTCTTTCTTTCTTTCCTTCCTTTCTTCCTTCCTTCCTCCTTTCTTTCTTTCTTTCTTTCTTTCTTTCTTTCTTTCTTCTTTCTTTCCTTGTTTCTTTCTACTTTTTCTCGCTTTTATTCTGAGCTGTGTGGATGAAGGACTCTTGGTGCTGCAGCCAGGAGTATGTGCTGTGCCTCTGAGGTGGAAGAGCCAACTTCAGGACACTGGTCCACAAGAGACCTCCCAGCTCCACATAATATCAAATGCCGAAAATCTCCCAGAGGTCTCCATCTCAAAACAAGCACCCAGCTTCACTCAACGACCAGCAAGCTACAGTGCTGGACACCCGATACCAAACAACTAGCAAGACAGGAACACAACCCCACCCATTAGCAGAGAGGCTGTCTAAAATCGGAATAAGTCCACAGACACAACAAAACACACCACCAGACGTGGACCTGCCCACCAGAAAGACAGGATACAGCCTCATCTACCAGAACACAGGCACTAGTCCCCTCCACCAGGAAGCCTACACAACTCACTGAAACAACTTTAGCCACTGGGGACAGAAACCAAAAACAACGGGAACTACGAACCTGAAGCCTGCAAAAAGGAGACCCCAAACACAGTAAGATAAGCAAAATGAGAAGACAGAAAAACACACAGCAGTTGAAGGAGCAAGATAAAAGCCCACCAGACCTAACAAATGAAGAGGAAGTAGGCAGTTTATCTGAAAAAGTATTCAGAATAATGACAGTAAAGATGACCCAAAACCATGGAAATAGAATTAACAAGGACCTAGAAGAACTAAAGATAAAATAAGCAACAATGAACCACACAATAAATGAAATGAAAAATATTCTAGAGGGGATCAATAGCAGAATAACTGAGGCAGAAGAAAGGATAAGTGACCTGGAAGGTAAAAGATTAGAAATAAATACTGCAGAGCAGAATAAAGAAAAAAAAACAGCAAAAAACTGAGGACAGTCTCAGAGACCACTGGGACAACATTAAATGCACCAACATTCGAATTACAGGGGTTCCATAAGAAAAAGAGAAAAAGAAAGGGACTGGGAAAATATTTGAAGAGATTATAGTTGAAAACTTCCCTAATATGGGAAAGGAAATAGTTAATCAAGTCCAGGAAGCACACAGAGTCCCATAAAGGATAAATCCAAGGAGAAACATGCCAAGACACATACTAATCAAACTATCAAAAATTAAATACAAAGAAAACATGTTTAAAGCAGCAAGGGAAAAACAACAAATAACACACAAGGGAATCCCCATAAGGTTAACAGCTGATCTTTCAGCAGAAACTCTTCAGGCCAGAAGGGACTGGCAGGACATATTTAAAGTGATGAAGGAGAAAAACCTGCAACCAAGATTCCTCTAGCCAGCAAGGATCTCATTCAGATTTGATGGTGAAATTAAAACCTTTACAGACAAGCAAAAGCTGAGAGAGTTCAGCACCACCAAACCAGCTTTACAACAAATGCTAAAGGAACTTCTCTAGGCAAGAAACACATGAGAAGGAAAAGACCTACAATAACAAACCCAAAACAATTAAGAAAATGGGAATAGGAACATACATATTGTTAATCACCTTAAATGTAAACGGATTAAAGTTCCCACCAAAAGACACAGACTGGCTGAATGGATACAAAAACAAGACCTATATATATGCTGTCTACAAAAGACCCACTTCAGACCTAGAGACACATACAGACTGAAAGTAAGGGGATGGAAAAATATATTCCATGAAAATGGAAAAAAAGAAAGCTGGAGTATCAATTCGCATATTAGACAAAATAGACTTTAAAATAAAGACTATTAGAAGAGACAAAGAAGGACACTACATAATGAGCAAAGTGTCATTCCAAAAAGAAGAAATAAAAATTGAAAATATTTATGCACCCAACACAGGAGCACCTCAATACATAAGGCAAATACTAACAGCCATAAAAGGGGAAATCGACAGTAACAAATTCATAGCAGGGGACTTTTACACCCCACTTTCACCAATGGACTGATCATCCAGAATGAAACTAAATAAGGAAACAGAAGCTTTAAATGATACATTAAACAAGAGGGACATAATTGATATTTATAGGTCATTCCATCCCAAAACAACAGAATACACATTTTTCTCAAGTACTAATGGAACATTCTCCAGGATAGATCATATCTTGGGTCACAAATCAAGCCTTGGTAAATTTAAGAAAATTGAAATTGTATCAAGTATCTTTTCTGACCACAATGCTATGAGACTAGATATCAGGTACAGGAAAAGATCTGTAATAAATACAAACACATTGGGATTCCCTGGTGGTGCAGTGGTTGAGAGTCTGCCTGCTGATGCAGGGGATATGGTTTCATGCCCCGGTCCGGGAAAATCCCACATGCCGCGAAGCGGCTGGGCCCGTGAGCCATGGCCGCTAAACCTGCGTGTCCGGAGCCTGTGCTCCACAACGCGAGAGGCCACTACAGTGAGAGGTCCGCATACTGCAAAAAAAACAAAAACAAAAACAAAAACAAACACATGGAGGCTAAACAATACACTACTTATTAATGAAGTGATCACTGAAGAAATCAAAGAGGAAATAAAAATATACTTAGAAACAAATGACTATGCAGACACAATGAGTCAAAACCTATGGGATGCAGCAAAAGCAGTTCTAACAGGGAAGTTTATAGCAGTACAATCCTACCTTAAGAAAAAGGAAACATGTCGAAAAAACAACCTAACATTACACCTAAAGCAATTAGAGAAAGAAGAACACAAAACCACCAAAGTTAGCAGAAGGAAAGAAGTCATAAAGATCAGATCAGAAATAAATGAAAAAGAAATGAAGGAAGTGACTGCAAAGATCAATAGAAGTAAAACCTGGTTCTTTGAGAAGATAAAAAAAAAATTGATAAACCATTAACCAGTCTCATCAAGAAAAATAGGGAGAAGATGCAAATCAATAGAATTAGAAAAGAAAAATGAGAGGTAACAACTGACACTACAGAAATACAAAAGATCATGAGAGATTACTACAAGCAACTCTATGCCAATAAAATGGACAACCTGGAAGAAATGGACAAATTCTTAGAAATGCACAACCTGCAAAGAATGAATCAGGAAGAAATAGAAAATATGAACAGACCAATCACAAGCACAGAAATTGAAACTGTGATTAAAAATCTTCCAACAAACAAAAGCCCAGGATCAGATGGCTTCACTGGAGAATTCTATCAAACATTTAGAGAAGAGTTAAAACGTATTCTTCTCAAACTCTTCCAAAATATAGCAGAGGGAGGAACACTCCCAAATTCATTCTATGAGGCCACCATCACCCCAATACCAAAGCCAGACAAGGATATCACAAAGAAAGAAAACTACAGGCCAATATCACTGATGAACATAGATGCAAAATTTCTCAACAAAATACTAGCAAAGAGAATCCAACAACACATTAAACGGATCATACACCATGATCAAGTGGGGTTTATTCCAGGAATGCAAGGATTCTTCAATATACGCAAATCAATCAACATGATACATCATACTAACAAATTGAAGTAGAAAAACCACATGATCATCTCAATAGATGCAGAGAAATCTTTCGACAAAATTCAACACCAATTTATGATAAAAACCCTGGGGAAAGTAGGCATACAGGGAAGTTTCCTCAACATAATAAAGGCCATATATGACAAACCCACAGCCAGCATCATCCTCAATGCTGAAAAACTGAAAGCATTTCCACTAAGATCAGTAACAAGACAAGGTTGCCCACTCTCACCACTCTTATTCAACATAGTCTTGGAAGTTTTAGCCACAGCAATCAGAGAAGAAAAGGAAATAAAAGGAATCCAATCGGAAAAGAAGAAGTAAAGCTGTCACTGTTTGCAGATGACACGATACTATACATAGAGAATCCTAAAGATGCTACCAGAAAACTGCTAGAGCTAATCAATGAATTTGGTAAAGTAGCAGGATACAAAATTAATGCACAGAAATCTCTGGCATTCCTATACACTAATGATGAAAAATCTGAAAGTGAAATCAAGAAAACACTCCCATTTACCATTGCAACAAAAAGAATAAAATATCTAGGA
>RJWK010009541.1:0-38952 GCA_004363435.1 Platanista minor
CGTGCGGGATCTAGTTCCCTGATCAGGGATTGAACCGGGCCCCCTGAATTGGGAGCGCGGAGTCTTACTCCCTGGACCACCAGGGAAGTGCCAGGTTACTTTTTTTTTTTTTTTTTTCGGTACGCGGGCCTCTCGCTGTTGTGGCCTTTCCCCTTGCAGAGCACAGGCTACGGACGCGCAGGCTCAGCTGCCGTAGCTCATGGGCCCAACCGCTCCGCGGCGTGGGATCTACCCGGACCGGGGCACGAACCCGCGTCCCCTGCATCGGCAGGCGGACTCTCAACCACTGCGCCACCAGGGGAATCCCCCAGGTTACTTTTTTTGTGTGTGTGTTACGCGGGCCTCTCACTGTTGTGGCCTCTCCCGTTGCGGAGCACAAGCTCTGGAGGCGCAGGCTCAGCGGCCACGGCTCACGGGCCCAACCGCTCCGCGGCACGTGGGATCCTCCCGGACCGGGGCACGAACCCGCGTCCCCTGCATCGGAAGGCGGACCCTCAACCACTGCTCCACCAGGGAAGCCCCAGGTTACTTTTTATATCAAGCATTTCCTGGTGTTCACACAAGTTGCTTGGACTTTTTTGGCCTTATACACTGTTTGCTCATTGATAAAACTTGTGATATCGACCTATCATCTATCTTTAAACCTCAGTCATCATTTTTGATAATTATGATAAACTATGCTGATTTTCTACCAAAATAATTCTTTATGTACTAGAACTTAGATGCATTTCCTTAAAAATCCAATGTTGGGAATGAGTTTAAGATATCAACCAAGCCACTTGTATATGTTTGGTGAAGTCCTGACTTAATTATATTCAATCCCAAAGTAATGGATTTTGAAAAAAGGAGTTTTGCTTAATATGTTGTAAATTTTAAATGTTTGTTAACTGATATGAATAAATCGCTATCTCTTCCTACCTTATTCATGGAAAACCTGCTTTACTTCATTCTTATTGACCATCAGTAATATTTGTACCTTCCATTCCCTTTTATGTATCAGATATACAGTACATACACATTATTTCCCTGTTAACACTAAACTGGTTTTTTTCCCCTTTTTACCAGTTTCTCAAACAATTAGGTCTACATCCTAACTGGCAGTTTGTTGATGTATATGGAATGGATCCTGAACTCCTTAGCATGGTACCAAGACCAGTGTGTGCAGTGTTGCTTCTCTTCCCTATTACAGAAAAGGTAATTGTTAAGTAAGATATAGTTTCCAGTAAATGCAGAGTTCTCTTTCAATGTTGAATTAAGCCTATGCTGTTGAATTAAACCTATGCTGTTGAATTAAACCTATGAATTAAGAACACATGACTCCCTTCTTACATAAAATGAGGAAATCTAGACAGTGGGGACATCCTAAGAATCTAGTTTTTTTAAAGAGATGTATTTAGATTTTGATTTGTAGATTGACAGAGAAGCCCTGAGTCTTTTAAACTCTGGTAGTTTTCTTTTTTTTTTTATAAAATATCGTTAGTTTGCCTCAACTGTTTTGATGTGACATTTAATCACAATTTGATGTGTATACTTTAGAATTGTTAAGTACTAGGATAATCTTAAATCTGTCTTGAAAATATATGAATAGAGAATATTCAAAATTTTAATATATAAAATATGTAAATGTTTTCAATATATACATAAAGAAATCTTTGTTTTAAGGAGGTAGATGTGACTAATGACATGGGTTACATTATTTTCAGAATAAACTTGATTTGGGTGCGAATCGTTAAGCTTAAATACAATTTAATTGGCAGATGTAGGATATGTTGGGGATTATAAATAGCTATTCTTAGCTCTCTGTATCTAAATTCAAATCTCCATATTTCAGGCCTTCTAGAATGATATCTTATAGCTATATGTATTATGGAGTCATTTTAAAACAGTTTTGAGTCCATATCCTTCTGATTTTTATTTTTAAACTTAGAAATAATAGGATGAACTCAGCATTGTAAAAAATGAAGTAAATGGGAAGATGTGAGGAATGAGTATTTATACTTACAGAAGTAGAAAATATAGTGGCATCTGCCGCTTTTTGATATCTCTTACAATTTCGTCGGTCCCTATTTCAGATCATAAGTGACATAATAAAAATCACTCAAAGGATATCTAGTGGATGGTTTAGGATGTATAAAGTGTTTCAGTCTTCTAAGTTCTAATTTAGAAACTGATTATGTAGTTGTGAATGGCTTTGGCATACTAACAGCAAAAGAATTGTTATGGATACCTCATTATCTTTTAAATAAAGTCAGTTACAGTGTTTTAAATGTGCTTTATGCTATTAATTTATTTCTCTCTGATATTTTTGTTGTCTTTAATTATGGCAGACCACAGTGGAAACACATAGTCACTCTCCTTTTTCCTATACTTGCTCTGAATCATTTTAGGATTTTTTTTCTAAACCTTAAATCTTGAGAAGTTATCAGACTTTGTGATAACTTTATGATAACTTTTTGATAACTTCAAACCCTTTTGCTGTGTCACCAAGGAACATTGATATTAAGCAACAACAATAACAAACTAAACTCTAGGACTGTACAAAACATTTCAGCCCAAGACCTTACTATATTGAACTTTTCAGTTTTTATCAGTTGAACTTATATGAATGAATTAATGGTTCAGAATTTATTCTGAAAATATGTACAAATTTGATTTTGGATATATGTATATGTATAACGGGTTCACTTTGCTGTACAGAAGAAACTAACACAACATTGTAAATCAACTATACTCTAATAAAAAAATAGTAAAAAATTTAAAAAATAAAAATTTGATTTAGGAGCACATTCACAAAAATTACTTTTTCAGGCCCAGGTACGTTTCTTGTTAGAAGCAGTTCCTTAATTATGGGTTTTAAATAGACAACATTTGTTTCTTTTATCACAGGGATCAGCAGACTTTTTCTGTGAAGGGTCAGCTAGTAAATATTTTCAACTTTGCAGGCCTGATATTCTCTATTATAACTATTCAACTTTGCCTTTTAGTATGAAAACAGCCATAGACAATACAAAAATAAAACTTTACTTACGAAACCAGGCAGTGGGCCAGGTTTGGCCTGTAGCCTGTGGGCTGTAGTAGGGATCCCTACTCAATTGGAATCTGAAAATTATAGGAAAACAATAAACAAAACAATAAAATCATCTTCCTACTCTCTTCCTTCTCCTCACTTTAAAAAAAAAAATTTATTTAATAATTTATTTATTTTGGCCGTATCGGCTCTTAGTTTTGGCATGTGGGATCTAGTTCCCTGACCAGGGATCGAAACTGGGCCCCCTGCATTGGGAGCACGGAGTCTTACCCACTGGACCACCAGGGAAGTCCCCATCCTCACTCAGTTTTTAAAAAATTTATTTTATTCAGGTATAGTTGATTTACAATGTTGTGTTAATTTCTCTCCCCACCCTTTTTTTAACCTCATTATTTTTAACGCTTTTTACAATTGGAAAAATGAGGCACAAAGACATTAAGTAGCTTGTTGGAGTTGCACAGCTAATAATGGCAGAGCCAGGTTGTGGGTTAAGGCAATCAGATGTAGAGCCCACACTTTTGACATTATTGTACCATATTGTTTTTACAATCAGTTGTTATAGATAATGGTGAATGTTATGAATATCATATGCTTATAAATATAGTATGAATTTTGTTAATATAATATGATGTAACAGTATAGAAATGTGAAAAATAGAAAGTAAAAATCCTCTAGTAATCTCTTATCCCAGATCTCTTATCTCTTATCTGTTAAGTTTTTCTATATCCTTTAACACTTTTCAATGCATATATAAAGTAAATATTTTTAAAACATAAATGAGAATCATATTAATATATACTGGCCTGTAACTACTCTATAATCATGGACAGATTTCTAAGTCAGAATATGTAAATCTGTTTTATTCTTTTTAAAATGTTTTATAGTATTGCATTCACATATGCCATGTTAACCAAATCCCCATTGATGTATATTTAGAGTTTTTCCAGATTTACATTTAAGTCCTTTTTAATGTATGATTTTCACATGTAGACTTTTGATTTTTTTTTTGATAGTATGAAATATTCAGAACAGAAGAAGAGGAAAAAATAAAATCTCAGGGACAAGATGTTACATCATCAGTATATTTCATGAAGCAAACCATCAGCAATGCCTGTGGAACAATTGGACTAATCCATGCTATTGCCAACAATAAAGACAAGATGCACTTTGGTAAATAATTTTTCATTACTGCTATCTTCCCCCTCCTTAAGTTATAAGTTAACTTATTGAGCAGTAGGTGGTATCCTAGTTCTTTCTTTCGAAGTATCAAATAGAGCTTTTCCTCCCTTCTTTCTTTTATAATGGGAATGTATATACTATTAGGGGAAATATTAATCCTCCCCAGGTTTAACAAACAAATAACTTAAGCCCTATCATTTATCCCAGTATTCTTATATTCCTAACTTACCAGTGAAAGGGTTTTACCTGAGAAATAGTTAGCATGCTTCTAGTATTTACATATCTCAGTCTCTTTGAGATAGCAGGCCTTTTCAATTTTATCCTCTTTAATATTCTCAGAATCTGGATCAACCTTGAAAAAATTCCTGGAGGAGTCTGCATCAATGAGCCCTGAAGAACGAGCCAGATACCTGGAGAACTATGATGTCGGTACCTTTTTCTGTCTTGATCTTGTGTGGGCAAAATTCTCTGGGATTGTAGATTCTTTTTGGGGGTTTGTCTTGAAGCTGTATATTATGCAATTATGGATTTTTGTTGTATCCATTAAAACAGGCCTTTTGTACTTTTGTAACATTATCTGAAATATCCATAAATGTTGATAAATTGCCGCTTCTTTTCTACGTCCAGAGCTGAGTGAGAGAAAAAAGGCAATTTGATTTAACAATTTATAAAATATCTTATGATTGACTGTTCCTTACCATTCCCTCCCTATAATAAATATATGCTTGGCAATACCCTGTGTGTGTTTCACTGGGAATTTGGAACAAGGCTGAAGACCAATGGAAAAAACAAAGGTTTAAAGGTAGATGTTAGAATATTCTCTAGCTATTTTATCAGTGTAATATTTTTGCATGTGGGAGGACACAGGACACATAGTCTAAGACGTTTTAAATGATTGTACCATTTCATAGAATTTAGATTGGTGTTTACATTTTATTCTATTTGAAATCTACTTTTCTTTTGAAGGCTTTTTACCTTTTAATGACATTATTAAGTAGATTGTAAGTTCTTTGAAATTAGAAAAAGTATAATGTACAAATTATTTGGCTAGAACAATGTGTTAGGCAAAGTTTGTGCCGAATAAATCCATTGACTTGTTTTAGCATTCTGACATACTTTGATTATTTTAAGTTGTTTTTTCTTTAAAAAACTTGCTGATCTCATAAAACGTCTTTATTTTACATAAAAGTAAAATGAACAACATAAAAGTCACCAGTAATCCCACCAATGAGAGGTAGCCGCCATTTATATTTTTAATAAAGGGAGTATATAATTGTATACACAATTTTTTAAAACAAAAATTTGATCACACTGTAATATTGTTTTATAACTTGCTTTTTTCATGTAACTTATCACAAACATATTACATACCAGTAAGTATATATTTGACATCATCATTTAATGGCTGCCTAGCTTTCCATAGTGTAGTATTTTATTTAACCAATAAATTATTGTCAGAAATTTAATATTTTTCCCTTTTTTTCACCATTTGAAAAAATACTACAAGGTATATCATTGTAGCTAAGTCTTTGCAAATATCATTAGTTATATATAATTATGTACAGTTATATGTAAATATATAAACTCCTAGAAGAGAAATTGCTGGACCAAATAGTTTGCATGTTTGTTTTGTTTTGTTTTTTTTTTTTAGTTTGCATGTTTTTAAAGCTTTGATACTTATTGCCAAATTGCCATTCATAAAGGTACTTTCACCCGTAGTTTACTTTGACTATTTCTCTTCATCTTTGTTAATAGTGCGTATTATAAGAGCTTTTTTTTTTTTTTTTTTTTTTTAAGTTCAGGAACCTAAAATCTCTAGCTTCTGATAAATGCATGCCTTTTGCTCCACATTTCTAAAGTGCTGACTGAAGCTGCATGATTAAGCATAAATACAGCCAGAGCTGCACAATAGCATGTAACCTGGAGAGACAAATGAGCTAAGCTTCTTCAGTCTCTATCTGTGAGATGATTACTTCATGCTGGCCTCAGTTGAATAAAGTGTTAAATGTTAGTTCCAGCAATTAAATAAGGTAAATGACTCCCACTTACCCCTGGCAATTACAAACAAGCAGATACTCAGTTTCTTAAGGTTTCAGAGATTTGTGGGTTGGAAAGCACAACAATTCATTGGCTTACTCAGAAATCATTCTTAAATATTTAGAGTTAAACTGTTCCAAAAATCTCCTCCAATTTGTTTCTTAACAAGGCTTTAGATGTTAAAATTTAGCATTGTTGTTTTCATTTAAAAAGTTGGATGTAGTCATTTTTTCCTGTTAATACTTTATATTCTTATTACAGGCCATTCGAGTTACTCATGAGACCAGTGCCCATGAAGGTCAGACTGAGGTATTTCACATTTTTCAAAACTTTTCCTGCCACTTGTAAATTTAACCACAGTTCTATTGTATGACATGTAGTTTTAGAAAATTATTGGGACTTTTTTTCCTTTGAGGGAATTTGCTTATGTAAAAGTAGTCATAAAGTAGCCCAAGAACATGTTTTGACAAACTGTTAATATGCACTTTGATAACAGCCATCTCAGTTTGTCTAATCATTTAGACAGGTTGCAGATTGTGTGCTGTGTGCTTTGGCTAATGGGTGGTCTGCGTGTTCCCCATCAGGTTCCTTTGACTTGCAAGTATTTTGAGAAAAATACCTGCCCTGTAGTAAAGGTAGATAGCCAGTATGGTTTTCAAGAGCCTTTATCATGCTCAGCTTCTAGCAAAAAGCTGTAACATTCTCTTTACTCAGGAAATCTGTTCTTGGGCAGTGTGATGATCTTCACCATCTTTACTCTGTTAGCTAGTTATTTCTTCAGATAGGTCACCTCTCCTCTCCTCTTGTCTCTTTTTTTCATTCTCTTTTTCATGAGGGATTCCCTCCCTCCATTTCTTCTTTTTCTTCCCTCAAAACCTCACCCTCCCACTCTTGGGGGAAGTTTGTCAGAAGGTATTTCAGTCAAAATGAATAGAATTTAATTAAAATCGTTTGGTGTATTTATAACACATTTAAGTGTTAATACCAGAGAATTATAGATTTTCTTCTTTCTTATCCCAGGCGTGACTTGGAACCATGTACAAAGATGACATTGCCTTTATGCTTTAAAAATACTTGAAAAAATACTGATTTATAAGTATTGAAATTAAATATTCCCACTATCTTCAAAAAAATTTTTTTAAGGAGAAAACAATTTGATACTATGATATAACTGCAGTTTTTCATAGCTCTGACTGGTAACTGTGAATGTTTATAATAAAACCACTTAGGAATTTAAACATTAATTCTCCCTGTAATTGTATCATACCTTCTTGGTTGCTCTCAGGTTCTGCTTTCAGATGTGCGTACCATTGCTTTTTGACTAAGTTTACATACACAGACGCACACACACACAAGTGGCATGTCTAAGTGGTTTCGACACCATATTGGAAATGAATGGGATGCTCTGGTTTATTGTATTGCTTTTTACAATCTTGAGCATGTTCTTAATCTTCACTATGCTTTGCTTTTTTTGTTTACAAATTTGTAGTGTTAAAATTAGCAGTGATGGTGAAGATCAGCATGAAATTATTGTAAAATATGAAAACCATTAATTGTAGTAAAGCAGTTCAATGCTTTAATACCTTTTTACTTAAAAAAAAAATTGTCTTTATGGTACCTCCTCTTGCCTCCTTTTTGGCCTTTATCCAAATTATGGCTTTTAATACCTCCTTTTAGATGATGTTCACATCTCTTTCTCTAGACCTAAACTCCTTCCCTCTGTAGACTCTTTTATATGATTCCTTCTATTTGCGTTTTAGCTATTTGTTTTCATATTTTTTTCATTTATTTAAGATGTATATTTTTTTAACATCGTAACAGCTCTGAAATTAGAGTGTCTCTTACAGTTGATATTTTAATTTACTTGGTCGTATTACCTTCTTTAGTGGTACATAAAATGATGCATCTTAAAACCACTGGTGCCTTAGATTTGCTGAAATGTGGTGTCATATCTCCCTTACTGTGGCTCTTCGACCTAGGATTGGTGTTCGATTCCTGTGGGTATGCCCCAGAGTATCCAACACCATTCCTTGTGCATAGGTACAACACATAATTATTAATTCACCAGAATTAGCTCAAAACTAACCTTAGTGGTGTAAGAACTACCAAAAAAGGCTAAATCTTGGTGTTCTGTAGTCCCCTGAGTAAACCAAACATACTATTAGCCACTGTTCCTCAATAGGGCACTATTAACATTTTGGGATGAGTTCAGCTCTTTGTTGTGTGGGCTGTTTTGTGCATTCCAGCGTGGAATATAGATTATTATATTCTAGCTACTGTATGTTAGTGACTCCCAGTCACTGAGAGAACAAAAACCCACACCATACATTTCCAAATTCAGTATCAACCACCTTAAAACTCCTGCAACCAGGTACAGGTTTTGCGATCACTTTATTTCTGGTTCATCTACCATCTGTGGACTTAAAGAGTCTTTGACATATTATTATCTCCATTGCTCTCTGTATTCCAGCACACTATTTATTGTCAGTTCCTATGACGCACCTCAGTCTTTCCCATTTGTATTTGTTTGGTTTTGCTGCCATAGCAAAATACCGCAAACTGGATGACTTAAACAACAGAAATTTATTTTCTCACAGTTCTGGAGGCTAGAAGTCAATATCAGGGTGCCATCAGGGTTGGTTTCTGGTGAGGCCTCTCTTCCTGACTTGTAGACGGGTGTCTTTTCATTGTGTCCTCACATGGCTTTTCTTCTTTGTGCACTTGCAAAGAGAGAGAAGTCTCTACTGTCTCTTCCTCTTCTTATAAGGACACCAGCCCTATTGGATTAGGGCCTCATCCTCATGACATCATTTAATCTTAATTACTTCTTAAAAGCTCTGTCTCCAAACACAGTCACAATGGGGATTAGGGCTTCAGTATATGAATATTTGGAGAATATCGTTCAGTCCATAGTACCATCTTTGTGCTTTGTAAGGGCCCAGTTCTTGTCCAGGTATACCCTTTCACTTTACATAATTGGTACCTTCTCATCCTTTAGGTTTCACCTTAAAAGTCATTTTTCAGAGAGGTTTTCTTTCATTACCGTTAAGTAGGGCCACCTCAGTGAATTTTCTGTCATAAAATCCTTTTTATTTTCTTCCTGGCATTTTTTAATCTACAGTATGTTTTTTTGTTTGTTTATTCCATTTATTTCATAGAAGTCCCATGAGGACGTGGTTCTTTTTTGTCATATTTACCTTGAATCCCCAGGACAGTGCTTGGCATTGGACAGTATACAGGCATTTATGAAAAAGTGCATAGTATAAAAGTAAGGAGCACAGGATGTAGGTTTGTATACTGACTCTACTATTTCGTAGCTTAGGCAAGATACTTTCCTTAGCATAAAATGAAAGGAATAGCATCTACCTTATGGGATTGCTGTGAAGATTAATGAGTTAATCATATAAAGTGCTTAAAATAGTGCCTGGTATTTATTGGGCCCTCAGTAAATACTAGATGGTGATTTTGTTTTACCAGGCTTTCAGAAAAATGAATATGAATGGTAGAGGATGAGCTGAAGCAGTAGGGTGAAGCCAGCTCGAGGGGTGGCTTGAATTTTATAAACAATGGGGAGCCACCAAAGATGGTATGTTTAGTGTTCAGCATATTGAGTTTAAGGTGAGTAATGGGTCATCTGTGTGGAAGTTGGATATGGAGTCTAAAGCTCTAGGGCGATATCTGGAGTTTTGTGTTTGGTCGGAGAGTAGTTAGAACCTTGAGAATTCTACAGAGCGAGAACAGTCGTGAACCACAAAGGATCCCTGGGGCACATAGGTGTTAAAGGAGTGGGTGGAAGAAGAGGAGCCAGTAATAACAGTGTGATAACAACTGACATCACTGATACTGTCCGACAGGACGCTTTCATGGGAATGGAGGAGGCAGGAGCCTTATTGCATGCAGAGACTTGTAGACTAAATGAGAAATCAGTAAGATGAGCCACCAAAACACATTAGCCTCTTTAGAAGATTGGCCGTAAATGTGGCCATGGAGTAGTTGTTTACTTGTATGTTCTGAATCCCACCATGATTGTCTGGCCGACTCTGGCTAATCCAGAAATTTGGACAGTAGCCCCACCTCACTTATGCTTCATTAACCTACGCTGAAAGTTACTGCTTTCATGTTTCACTTAAGTTTGGGAAGATAGAAGAACAACAATGGGATATGAGGAAAATAAATTAAAAGTGTTTTTTTAAATTGTGAACAAATACAGTGATACAGTAATGGAAACAGTATGCAAATCAAATGAAAAGGCAAGAAAAGAAAAATCCAAAAGAATATTTTACTTGCCTTCAGACTTCATCAATGCTTATCTAAAAAAGCCATTTCTAAAGTTTGTGATTTGCCCATATTAATTTAGGAGCCAGCCCCAGATATGAGTAGAGATCTCCTGATGATTTATTGTTTATTTAACTTTTTACAAAAAGAATAAATTTATTATATTGCTCAGGAACCTCCATACAAATGTACGGTAATAATGAAAAATAATAGAAACTGACACAATTGTTCTATGTATGTACTAAACAAACATGCCAGTATGGAAAATGTAGCAAAAAATGCTTTTAGTGTTTATGGTTTTTTTTTTTAACTTCAAATCTTTTTTTAGCTAATTTTAGAATAGTCGAAATCAAACATTTTTGTGGGATTTTTTTCTTAATATTTTATCATGAGTATTTTCTTCATCAAAACCTCTTTATAAATAATTCCTTATGGCACTGTACTCTCACGTGAATGAACCATAATTTACTTTCCAGTTACCGTAACTTTTGATATTTAGATTGTTTTCAGTTTTTCAAGTTAAACACATAACTTCATTGAATATCTTTGTTTATTCATATATTCATTCTAGGTTCTTTCTTTAAGATCATTTCCTATAGGTAGAATTACCTTGAGTCAAAGGGATGAACATTTTTCAAGTTCTTGTTACATAATATGAAATTTTTGTCTGTCTTTCATTTGATTAACCTAGTAATCTGTTTGAGCACCTACTATGCCAGGTATGGTGCTAGGAACTATATATAGAGAGATAAATAAGAAGCAGTTTGTGTCTTCGAGGATCTCTTACTTCAGTGGAGATAGTTTCAAAAATAGCCATTGCCAGTGTTGAATTCTATTTTTAAATTTTGGCTTGTTTGATAGAGGGAAATAATGTGGTTGATTGCTAAGACAATTCAAAGATCTGTTGTAAAGGTTTATGAAATGAATTTCAATCATGAAATTAAATTGTAATTAATTTACAAGTGAAATGTGTAATCTACTTTGGTTAGTGTTGTCCTATAAGAGAAGGTGTTTTTGACTATTGGGAAAGCAGTGGGTAAGTTCTGATTTCAAGTATGTGTTCACGTATATGTATACACAATTTAAAATAAATTGTATGTATGTGTATGTATATGCATGTGTCTAGTTGGCTTTTTTGGCCCAATCAGTGCAGAATGTCAGTGATGGGGGAGGAAATAGTGTGAGGTTTTATCTTTATTAGATGTATAAGTATAGTTTGAGTGGCTTCATTTTACTCTGAAGTATAGTTTTTCATTATTTTGATTATGTTAGAATTACAAGGAGTTAAGATGCTCTCACATTTATTTTCCTTCTTTAGGGATTTATTTTCTTCTTTCCTTGACTCTGAAAGAAACGGAAGATATTGGGAAGAAACTTAGTTCTTATAGAATGTACAATTTAAGGTCCCGATTGTTTGGGGAGAATCAGATGGGAACAGTAAATGAAACTCGGATGCAAAGTACCATGCATCTTAAGCTGTATAGTCCAGTTTTGTCAAGAAACCTGAAATTGCATCTTTCTCATCTTTCTTTTTGTTTTCCATTTATTTTCCATATCCCATTTTCTCTATTCCATTTCAACAAGATGTAAGGTAGATCCTTTTGAGGCAACTTCATTTTATGTCATTCTTAAAATTGAGAAATGCTCTGGAACTTCTGTCCTAACTCCTTACACTTTTGCCTTTTTCTCTCCTTCTGTTATCATTTTTTCTGTATATCATTCCCTGAATAGAAGCTGGTTTAAAGCATATGTGTGGAGTTGAATGGGAGAGCTGAGTTTGAAGGAGGAAGTACAAATTACGATTAGTCATAGTGGGGGAAATATTACTGAAATGGTTCTTTGTTTGATCCTTTGTTTTCAAGCAGTGATATTGTGTCTCCTTACATGTAATCAGTTCTTCTTTATCTAATATAACTTGAAAATGAATGATGGTTAAATGGATTAAATTAGTTGTTGAAAGAGTCAGAATGTAGTTACTACTCTGTCCTGTTTACACTTTTTTCCCTTTCTTAGGTTAACAAATATTTTGTCCTAAATGAATCAAAATAGTCTGTTTTTTATTCCTTCTGCATCATCTTCTTGTTCTTCTTATTTTCTCCAATATCAGCGTTTTGGAAAAGGAGATATATAACTATTATTATTTTAAAGTAAATTCTTATATTGAACTCATCAGTTTACTCTTCCAGACCTGACTAGATGTAATTCTTCTATCTAAAAGTGTCTCCAGCAGTAAAAATAGAGTTGAGGTTGTAATGATATTTGAGGATGGTGGATTTTTCTGTTTTGTTTTAACCACAACTTTCCAAAACAAAGGGTTAAGATTTAAGATTTTTTTCGTTTGTAGTCAATGAGAATCTTATTGGAGCTACTCTCAAATTGTAAAAAAAAAAAGAAAGAATTTCTGGGACTTAGTTTTTGGCCAGCTTAACAATGGTAAGCTTGACTTTAATGTAAAATATAGAGATATAGGTCATTATCTTAATAGGGATTTTGGAGAATTGTTAACGGAAGTGAGAAAATACAGTTGTTAAACCAGTAAGAGAAAAAAGTCTTTAAAGAATATCTAGAAATCTGTGGGTATCTTTATTAGGTGAGCAAAATGAAGAAATTCGCCATTTTCCATGGAATATATAGTGGTATTTTGTGTATTTCGATATCTAGCCCATGTTTCACTTTGACTTCTTTGCCGACTGAACATGGATACTTTGTAGGAAAGTTTGCATCTTTTGCATGAATCTGGTTTTACTTTCCTATTTTAAATTTGGACCTCAAATTTAGTGTAATTCAATGTATTATACTGAAATTTATTCAAATCTACAGGAGTCCATTTGGAATTAATTTATAATTTTGATTTTCAACTTTTAAAGTTTTATATATGTGTACATATCCTCATGCATGTATGCCTACATTTATAATTTTACTTCTTTTCATGGAATTTGGAAGCCCTAGAGAAGTTCCTAATTTTTTTCCTTTCCATGTGCCATTTTTTTAGACTCAGTGGTATCTCTAAAGTTTGAAAGGACATGTCCTATTCTGGAAATAAATTTAATTGTCATGATTAAGTATATATATTTTATCAGCAGGTCAATAAAAGGAATGATTTTGTAGGTACTTAAGACAAAAGAGTCTCACCATGAGATACCTGGGGTTGCTGGAAACATTGGGAATCATTTGGGGTGTTACAGTATCAGTCTTGATTATCCTTAAGTGTCATTTATGGGTGAATGCAATGGAAATTGAGATGCTTATCAATTGCCAAGTATTCTCATCTTCTTAAATTCTCACTGCTCTTAAAAGTATGTCTGTCATCTTATTATAATGATGGTTATTACCATTTACTGAACACATCTTATGTGGTAGGCATTATACTAAGCACTGTGTGTATCCCACTCTAATCTTGTCAATTCCTTAAGATAGATGTTATCCCATTTTACAGACTGGAAGACAAAGAAGTTACTAACTTGTCCAAAATCACACAGCTAGTAAGTACTGTCCATGCTCTTAAGGCAACAAAATGTATAGATAAATAAAAATTGCTAAAACAAACAAGCTCTTAGTCAATAGTAGATTTTTCCTTATATTGAACATAAAGTCTTACCCATAAACCAACCACAGTCTTTTGGTAATTATGTTATCTGTATTTTGGAAAACAGTAATTATTTTAAGTACCTACCAGCCAATGATCCCTTTATATTTAGGAAATTACTTACATGGTTATAATGATATTTTTCTTAGTAACAGGATGCCCTTTTAGATGGGAAAACATTTTGGGTGTAAGCCAAAATCTACTTGCTTTATTTTAACATTTTAGAATAATTTAGATTTAAGCATTTAGGGTAAACTACCAAACACTTGATTTCTTAATAAAGAAGTAATACTAGTCTAACCCTTTGCCCCCTTTGTTAAAAGGTCTGTATCATTTCTTTTTAGCCTTTACAACATTTCTAATTCTTTGGTTATTATTAAGTACTTTAAAGAGTAATCTCTTTATTTTTTTGTACACCTAGAGTATGTATACTAACTGAAGGAAAAGTAATTTGGCTTTTTAGACTGACACACTCTTTCCACCTTTTTATTAAAGGTTTGAAATTTTTTTTTTTTTTAGCCTTCATGGCATTTCTAATTTTGTGGTTATTAAACAGTTTAAAGGGTAGTTGACTCATTTTTTCATATACAAAGTGACGTACACATTAACTGTGAAGGAAAAGTAATTTGGCCTTTTAGGACCCAGGTATTTTGGTTTCTTTCTGAACTAGTTATAACTTTGAAGATAGAAAAATTTGAACTGTTGATTGTTTTGGGAATACCGCTAGAGATAGTAATAGGTTTGCCTTTATGAATTAGGTAGTTGACAGTTGATGGGTGGGTGGCTTTGTGTGAGATGAAAACACTGAAATTGGAGCCAGGAGTCATGGGTTCTGCCTCTGCTTTGAGAGTCACTAGTTATATGACTGTGGGCAAGTCAACTAAGTCCTTGTGCCTCTAAGGCACAAGGATGCCCATGAGCATCCTTGCCCTGATGCTCATGGGCTGTGTCCAAATAGCTCACCCTGTATTTTTTTTTTTTTTTAACCAAGAGGATTTAAGTCAGAATCAGAATGCTTAAAAAATCTCAAAATGAATGTCTGTACCTAATTCCTTTATGCAAAAAATATTTGTTAAACTCCTTAGAGTACTTTCTGAAGAGCAAGTCATTTATTTCCTAGGGTTTTTGAAAAGCCTGTTCTGTTTTTTTCAAAACTGTAATGAAGAGATAGGTTATATTGCAGTGGTGTATGTGAAGACACATTATACTGTTGCAGACCCACGCAGTAAGCAGAGGGGGCAAGTGTTAATGTCCGGGCAGACATTGATGTCATTAATAATTCTATTGAAATACATAATTTTTGACAACTTTGGATTCCTCTACCAGGACTGAAAAACTGAGGAAGTGAGTTCTTTATTCAGATGCTCTAGAAAGTGAGCTCTTTATTAAAATCTTCTGAAAGACTCAAGAATAAGCTGTAGATATTTGATCTTTCCCAGTTAGTATGGAAAGGAAATTGGCTATTTATTCTGAAGAATCTACTCACAGTTTAAATTTTCATATTTGAAAGCAAAGCTAACTTAGTTACTTCGGCAGCTAATATTATGACAATGTAAAAGTTGGTGAATATGTCTTTAATATTTGTAATTCTAAGAGAAAGCCTAGGAATATTAAGATTCCATAATAGCGTTCTTCATATCAGTCTTTTCATCTCTTAAAATAATATTACTTGAAAGTCCTTTCCTGAAACTAACCCAATATTGTAAAGCAATTATACTCCAGTAAAGATGTTAAAAAAAAAAAAGAAAGTCCTTCCCTGAATTATCATATAAACTTTCACTGGAATTGAAAATATATGTGATGTACACAGTTATGTCTATATTATGAACTAAATTATCTTTACAAATTGTACAGTTGGAAAAAATGTGTATATATTGTGTTCCTTTAGCTTTAGGAGGTAGAAATAAATATGACTAGAGTAAAAATTTAGAATTACTGGTTCTAATGTTTAACAGCTCAACAAATTCATTTACTTATGGAAAACAATACTTAGTATACTAGCAATATGATAATGGATAAAAGGTTTTTCTAAGAGCATTACAAGGTAGTTACAAGTAAGACAGTCATAATGTAGTAACATACTGTCCTGTATTTGATATTGTAGAACAGTTGCCAAATAGAAACACATGCACACACACATGAACCTTGATGTATGGAACTCATTCAGGAGGGTGTGCTTTTGAACATATCCTTTCTTTTTTTCATTCCTTCCTCTTATATATGGAAAACATGATGAGCAAAAAGAGGGCTAAAATTACCCATAGAAAATCTGATAATGTTTGGGCAAAAATTGTATCTTCATCTTTAAATAGAAATGACCATAATTTCTACCTTAGTAGGATCATTGTGAGATTCTATAGTATCCACAGTTTAGAGCATTTGGTATGTAATAGCAAGCACTCAATGCTAGCTATTAATATTGTTGACTGATGAACATATAAAGATACCTGTGTGAATGTATTTACTACAGTATAGTTTAGAAATGTAGAAAACTAGAAACAAACTAAAGATGCCATAATATGTTTATGGTACATCTATTTAAGGAATAATATGTTGTCGTGAAAAATAATGTAGATATATACTTATTGAGGTGGATAGATGCCCAAAATATATGGAAAGTGAAAGCAGTGTGAAGAATATGATTTTTTTTCTTTGTTAAAAATTTTAACAAATTGCTAAAGGTCAAGTATAGGTTGGTATGATACTATAAAATCCCTGTAAGCAGTGCCAAAGGGGAGCTCACATCCACTCTCCACAGACCTCACTGGGTGCCTATAAGCTTAAACTGGGCACAAGGCAAGAGAGAGGCCCAAGGTGCAGGCCTGGGGGAAGGAAGCAGCTTCTACTTTGGGAAGGGCCTGGATTCTTCTCCCCTATGGAATAAAACCTAACAATGCTGAGACAGAAAACCCTCCCTGGAGAAGGGAACAGACAAAACTACCCCTTCAGGGGAGGTATAGGAAATTCCTATGAGAGAAATCAATGGAGGAGGGAAGGATCCCGTGGAAAGCCTTGTCCTTGATACCCAGGTACAGACAACCTACTTATGATGGAGGCTGAACCATATCAACAAAGAATGCCTTCACCTTCCCACCATTAGACCAGCCAGCACCAACAAACAAGTGTCAAATGTGTGGGGTAGGCCAAAAGCATGAAGAGAGACCTCCTCTGAGGCATAGACTTTGAGAAAAATCCTAAAGCTATGAGTGGAGCAAGAACATTGAAAAAGAAAGCATTCAGCAACCCAGCTCGTACCCTAAGCACACAGAAATGTGAGGCAGATTTTAAGCTGGTAGATTACTGAGGATAACCATAGCAAAAACAAACCAAACAGCACAACTTCTAACTAGATTGACCCAACTCCACACACTAACGCCCTAGCAGAAGAGGAGGCATGCCCGTTCCCAGACATAAATACATTTGTCTCAGTCTCTCTGCTCCTACACAGGATGTATGCCTTTTAAACAAAAATCATAAGACGAAGAAAACAAGAAAAATAACACACTGTCACAAGACAAAGGAATCAACAGAGCCAAACTCAGATATGATCCAGGTGTTGGAACTGTCAGATGCAACTTAAAATAACTGTGATTGGGCTTCCCTGCTGGCTCAGCGGTTGAGAGTCCGCCTGCCGGTGCAGGGGACGCGGGTTCATGCCCCGATCCGGGAGCGGCTGGGCCCGTGAGCCATGGCCGCTGAGCCTGCGCGTCCGGAGCCTGTGCTCCGCAACGGGAGAGGCCACAGCAGTGAGAGGCCTGCATACCGCAAAAAAAAAAAAAAAACAAAAAAACAAAACTGTGATTAATATGTTAAAGGCTCAAGTAGAAAAGGTAGACAACAGATACCAACAGATGGGGAATATCAACAGAGAGTTGGAAGCTCTAAGAAAGAATGCCTTTAATGGATTTGCCAGTAGACTTGCAAATGTTGAGGAGAGAATCAGAAAATGTGAAGATCAATTGCTAGAAATTTACCCAAACTGAATCACAAAAATAAAAAATCATGGGAAAAAACCCCACAAAACCCCCCAGATCATCCAAGAGCTGTGGGTCAATTTCAGATGATCTAATATGTGCAGGTAGAATCAGAAGGAAAAGAGAGGGACTTCCTTCACGGTCCAGTGGTTAAGACTCCATGCTCCCACTGCAAGGGGCTCGGATTCGATCCTTGGTCAGGGGGGAACTAGATCCCACATGCTGCAACTAAAGATCCTGCATGCTGCGACTAAAGGATCCAGTGTGCCACAACTAAAGATCCCACATGCTGCAACTAAAGGATCCAGCGTGCCACAACTAAAGATCCCACATGCCTCAACAAAGATCCCACATGCAGGATCTCTTCGTTGCTACGAAGATACCATGTGCTGCAACTAAGACCCGGCGCAGCCAAATAAATAAATATTTAAAAAAAAAAAAAAAAGAAGAAAAAGGTTTTTAAAATGCTGAAAGAATTCGATGGAACAAAAATATTTTTCAAAAATAAAGGAGAAATAAAGTCTTTTAGACAAACAAAAACTGAGAGAATTCATTACAAGCTTACTTGCACTACAACTTGGATCTACACAAAGAATTGGTGAGCACTGGAAATGGAACAAGTGAAGGTAAATATAAAATAAATTTTGTTTTTAAAGTTCTAAAAAATGATTAAGTGCTCATGGATAGACCATATTATGGATCAGAAAATAAATCTTAAAAATTTTTTTTTAAATTTAAATTATACAAAGAATATTTTCTAACCATAATGGAATTAAATTAGGAATTAATAACAGTAAAAAGTATATGGAAAATCCCCATATATTTAGAAATTAAACAATACACTTCTAAATAGCTCGTTGAATCGAAGAGGAAGTCCCAAAGAAGATGAGAAAACATTAAAAAAATTTTTTTAAATTGAAGTATAGTTGATTTACAATGCTGTGTTAGTTTCTGGTGTACAGCAAAGTGATTCAGTTATACATATATATGTATATTCTTTTTCATATTATTTTCCATTATGGTTTATTACAGGATGTTGAATATAGTTCCCTGTGCTATACAGTAGGACGTTGTGTGTTTCATCTATTTTTTATATAGTAGTGTGTATCTGCCAATTCTGAACTCCTAATTTATCCCTCCCCTAACCCCCTTTCCCCTTTGGTAACCATAAATTTGTTTTCTGGAAAACATTTTGAATTGAATGAAAAATTATTAAATATATCCAAATTTACAGGTTGCAGCTAAAGCAGGGACTAGAGAAAAACCTGTAACATTAAATGCTTATAGTAGAAAAGGCAGGGTTTAGAGAAAAATCTATAGCACTAAATGCTTATTTATAGTAGAAAAGAAAAAAGGCTTCAAGTCAGTGATCTAAGTTTATACCTAAAGGTAGCAAAAAAAAAAAAAAAAAAGAGCAAATTAACCCTAAAGCACGCACAAGGAAGAAATAATTAAAAGTGAAAATCAGGGAAATTCATTATTGTTCTAGAGGTCCTATAGACAATGCAGTAAGGTGAGAAAAAGAAACAAATGGCATATGGATTGGAAAGGAAGAAATACAGATGTCTGTATTCACAGAGAGCATGATTTTTTATGTAAAAAAACTGTATATTAAAAAATGGGGGAAGGGGACTGTGTGTTAATGTCATAAAAGACAAAGGCTGTTGGAAATGCTCCAGGTTAAAGGATACTGAAGAGACATGACAAAAAAATTCAATACCTGCTCCCAGATTAGATCCTGAGGGGAAATGCTACAAAGGACATGAATGGATCAACTGACAAAATTAAAATATGGATGGAAGGTTAGACAGAAGTCTAACGCGACATCCAACATACACACATCCTAACACAGCCCATATCTATATGAAATTATGAAGGTGTTAACTGCTGTTATAAAAGAGAATTTTCTTTTTTAATTAATTATTTTTGGCTGCGTTGGGTCTTCGTTGCTGTGCACAAGCTTTCTCTAGTTGCAGTGAGCGGGGGCAACTCTTCTTTGCAGTGCACGGGCTTCTCATTGCAGTGGCTTCTCTTGTTGCAGAGCACGGGTTCTAGGTGCACGGGTTTCAGTAGTTGTGGCATGCGGGCTCAGTAGTTGTGGCTCGCAGGCTTAGTTGCTCCACAGCATGTGGGATCTTCCCGGACCAGGGCTTGAACCTGGGTCCCCTGCATTGGCAGGCGGATTCTTAACCACTGTGCCACCAGGGAGGCCCCTGGTACACGGATTCTTAACCACTGTGCCACCGGGGAAGTCCAAGAGAATTTTCTTAGTCTTAAGAAATACTGAAGTATTTAGGGGTAAAGGACCATGATATATATAACTTATCCTCAAATGGTTCAGGAAGAGAAAAAAAAAAAAAAAACAACTATGTAGAGAGACAGGAAGAGAGCAAGAGAGTGTAAGTACAGATGATAAAGCAAATCAGGGTAAATCTAGGTGTTTCCTGTACTCTTTTTATTTTTGTAACTCTTTGTAATTTGAATTTTTTGTTTAAGTTTTACAAAACATTCTTCAAAAATGGCAAAAGAAGAGAGCCATCATATTTGAAGTTAGAAATCACTTTTCTCCCAGTAAGCACTGTGAGGGATGAGGTAACGTCTGCCTCCAGAACAAAGGCAGGTTTGCTTACTGCTTATTATAATACATCAGTTTCCCCAAGCTCAGTGTTCCTCTCCTATAATGCAGCCCATTGTGTGTGCAGCCATCCATCTGGGCCCTCTGTGTTGCCCTCATGTGAACTGACACTAACATAGTGATGATCGTGCTCCTTGCTGTGCTATGAGTAAAGTCCTTTGTCTCTGACACAAGAGGCTCATGTCTTCTGCCAGCACCTATGAACAAGTAACAGGATAACTTTTTAGATGGAAGGGGTAAAGTCAGATCCCTGACCTGATAGTCTAGTCCTCTGAACATGTCATCCTCTTTCCTATTTTTGTCTTTTTTTCTCACACTGAATTCTTTGCTAGGAATACCTTTCCCATTTTGCCTGCCCAAACCTTATATGTTCTTTCAATGTATGCCTTTAGTTCTACTTCTGGTTTAGTAATCTCTGCTTCCCTAGATTCTTAGAAAATTTTTGTTTTCTCCACTGCTCATTAGTCATCTCTTCCTCTCTTCCTTTTTTCCATTTTCTTTCTCCATCCATTTTCCTTTTCCTCTTCCCCACTCTTCTGTCTTTCTCTTATTTAAATGTAATCAGATTGAATATGACAAACATCTGTTAGACGATGTGAGAGCAGACCCTTTATTATATACACCTTTGTTCCCATATAGAGCAAAGTATAGGATTCATTTATGTATTTCTAATTGATTGATTCTTATTATGAGCAGCTAAACTGTTCACAAACATGTTTTTAAAACCCTTTATTTTAGGTTATTGTATTATTTACATAGATCAGAAGTAATAAGTAGGACCATAGGACTTTCAGGGTTGAAAGAGTCTTAGAAATCATTCAAGGAAAACCCCTTTATTTTCCTAAAGAAAATAGGTCATGGTTAGTGAAATCCATTATCACTAAGCAAGGACTTATATCACTTTTGTTTTTTTTTTTTTTTTTTTTTTTACTTCTTCGCTCTATGGCTGTTAGTGATTATAATTTTGTCCTACTGCTTTAAACTCAGTTTCATGTGCTGGTGTTATTTATTGGAGGCGACAGTTGTAAAATTATCATCTGGATTACCATTAATAAGTTAGTTATTATTAGCATGTGCATTTTGTGGAAAACTCTTAGGTCAGATTCACCTTTTGTGGTACAATAGTGTTCGAAAAGGTGACTCCCAAAAATCTAATTTTAAGAGGATTACTCCTCTGCTCATTGGAATCTGGTCTAATAAATTAGTATTAATATCATTTTCTAGGCCACTTAGGCTGTACACCACAGTTATTAAGATCATTGGATTCTAGAACTAGATTTCCTGTATTTGAATCCCAGCCCTGCCGCTTCCTGGCAGTGTGACCTGGGTTATGTCACTTAACCTCTCTGTGTTCTGATTTCTTATTTGTAAAGTGGAGATAGTTACAGTAACTATCTCATGGGTTACTGGGAGATTAAATGAATTAGTACGTGTAAAGTGCTTAAAAGAGTGCCTGGCACAAAATAAGTGATACATATTTTAACTTTTTTTCTTTTACTAAAAGATGGCTAATAACCCATGATAGTTTCCATTTAACTCTTCAGCCTAAGTAAGAGAATAGCTTATGCATGGCATCAGCTTCTGAGGGATTTGTTTCACTCCTCTATGTTTTGAAGTTGTTTTTTGCCTCAGTGTTTATTACTGCTAAGGAATTCTTTTTACTAGTGCCTGTTACCATACAGTTTTCTCTTACACATAATTCTTTGTAGGTTTTGTATGTGTTACGTGTTTTGTGTGTGTGTGCGTGTTCTTTTTTTTTTTTTAAACAGTTTGATGTAATAATTCCACTTTAGTGACTTTTAAATAATTCCATGAGTCTGCGCTATACAAATGAGGATAGTTTAGATGTGCTCTTAACAGAAGCTACGGAATATAACCTGATACTTTGGTTATGTATTTCCACTTCACGAACCTTTAACTGATATTCATTTACGAGCCTTTTCTAAATTATGATTGATTAAAAATACTAGACCATATAAATCCAAGCATGACCATACGGTGCTTTTAAGAATAACCTGATCTCCCAGTAACGTGGTCTCAGTAAAATGTTCTCTTTTTTAATTATGTAGTCCTCCTCGCCATCCTCATCACAGCCTCATTCTAGCCACTGCAGAGCGAAGGCCTCATCATGGTGTCACCATGCATCCCTGCCCTGGGTCAAACGTAACCATGTAGGCCCTGCAAAGGCTACCAGTCCATCTCTCCGTCTTCGTCGCTGGCGACCCTTCTTACGCCTACCATCTTTGGGTCTCCATTCTGTTGTAAGTGTAGTCAATCTTCCATCTCTTCTTCCAGCGACAGGGGCAGTCCATTTTTTCCCTTAAACGTCATCAGTCTTCAAAGCGCTTTTCTCTTGGTTCATCAGCCATTAGCTTTTTGTCCCCCAGTAAGACTGCAAGCATACCTCTATGTTGTGCAGTCCAGCTTGACTCTCACCAGTGCCTTGGTGAACATCCATCTTTCCACTCCATATAACGCCAACAGGTCCCTGCCTTTTGATGAGTGCTGATCGACATTCATGATAATGTTTAAGTTCCTGTCAGTTGTTAAAGTGAACATGTATTCTCTTACCCTTCATCTTTCCAATTTCATTTAGTTGACTCAGGTCAACAAATGCTGTGTACCGTCTGAGTTCTTTGCCATCTCTTACTTTATTTTTTTTCATGTTTCTGAACATGACTGTAGTCTCTTGTCATGCTTTGGGGTTATTTTACTTACTCTATCCTTAATCTAAGCCTCCATGGTGTAGGGTGTTTCATCTAAGCCATTTTATTCCCTGAGGTGGCTCAGGTACTTGGTTTAATCTTGATGCAATCTTCCCTGCCTATTCAGTTTCTAAAGATCTTTTCTCAAGTAGGAGGTGACGATTTTTCTCCTTGTGAATTGATATAGACTTCCCACGAATTTTATAATTTCTCCTTCTTAAGTTGACAATATCAGCAAACTGTTAAAAAGTACATTTGTTCTTGTAATCGTGCTAATTACCTTAAATGTTGAGATTGATGATGGAATTCTAATAATTCTCATAATTGAAATAAGATGCAGGATGGCAACTGTAGTTCTTTCTGATGTTTTAGAAAATTAATGGTAATGACTATAGCTTGGCAGAGCCTACCCAGAAATGCTACATCTGAAAGATTTGGTGTATGCCACACGTTTATAAGAAACTTGACACTTCAGTAAATCATCGTGACTTTTGAAGCCAGAGGAAGTCTGATTACACATACTTTCATGCTTAAAGAAATTAAAAGTTGGTGTCAGACATTCTTTCCTTCCCCTTATTTACTCTTCTAGAGCTATTCTCAAACTATGAGGTGGAGTCTTGGCACTTTTCCTTAAACATCTGCTTCCATCAAATATCAGTATGGTCATCAAAATAGCCTTTCATCAACAAACTGGTATCAACAAACTGGTGTCTCTCTATTTCATTATCCTCATTGGGTCACAACATGCATTTGGCATATTTATTTATCCATCTGATATTTATTGCTTCCCTACTGTGCCATACGCTGGCACAGTAGGAGATACAAGTGAATTAGGTGATCAGAGTAAAACCCTAATTTTCTAAATTCTGACTTGGGCACAGTTGATTCCAAAGAGGAATAAATTCCTTTGTACTTAAAAAATATCCTAAATATAAATGAACATGTCATAAGAATTGGCATTCTCAGTTTTATGTTTTTATGTAATATTGATCTTTTCCCCATGTTAATTCCATTGCTTTATAGCTTCATAATTGTTTTCATAGCCTAGTGGTTAAGAACATGGAATCTAGAATGACATTGCCTGGATTTGAAACCAGATTCTATCACTTACTAGCTTTGTGACCCAGAGCATGTTACTTAACACTTCTGTGCCTCAATTTTCTTGAGAGTACAATGGGTATAACTATATTACCTACCTCATAGGGTTTATATGACAATTAATTGGTCAGTTCTTATAAAGCACTTAGAACAGTGCCTGGTATATATTTAGCACCACAATTATAAATTACATTTAAGCTATTTTTTATAATTTGAAATTTTTATTTAGCATTTAGTTAATTTCTATCTAATTGATTTGTCACATCATTTTTTAATTCTTCAAGGTAATGAGAAGTATGTTCTAAATTAAGAAACTTTGTAAAAAATAAGATATGAAAATGTAGGTAAAAATTATCTGTAGCTTCTGGTTTTTGCCTTTTGTTAGTTATTGGTCATTTTTTGAAACAAGACTTACTGGAATTTGCTTTTTATGTATTGTTCTTGTTTTCAGTGGAATAATGTTTAAGCAATTGGATAATTATAGATTTCAGACTCTGACTAACTGAAGTTGACCAAAGGAAAAGGCTTGTAATAGGTGCTGAGGTCTTGTGGAAGGTTTAGAAATTTTGAGCATTTATCTTTTATAATAGTTTGAAGGCTTTTCATGCCCTCTTTAGCGTTTTGTATTTTTAGTATGCACTAACAGGTACAATGACTCACAATTTTGAGTCACTAGATTTGGTGACTTCTTATATTTGTAATAATGTAGTCTTAGTATTGTTATAACACATGTTTATATGGCACTTAACAGTTTACAAAGTAGTTTCATGCATTTTGTTTAAACCTCAAAACAGATAAGAAACCCAGTGCTCACAGGGGTTGGGAACATATTCAGGTGTCTGGTTCTGGTTGTATTACTTTATTTATTTATTTTTTTCGCTGTACGTGGGCCTCTCACTGCTGTGGCCTCTCCCGTTGCGGAGCACAGGCTCCGGACGCGCAGGCTCAGCGGCCATGGCTCACGGGCCCAGCCACTCTGCGGCATGTGGGATCTTCCCGGACCAGGGCACGAACCCGCGTCCCCTGCATCGGCAGGCGGACTCTCAACCACTGCGCCACCAGGGAAGCCCTGGTTATATTACTTTTATCTCTAGCACGGTTGTATTTACTGACAAAATGTAAAAACCAGAAGCTATTAGAGGTATTATTCTTAAGAAGAGATGGTGTTAAAATAAGTAGTAATTTTAAAGACGTAATAGCTCAAAAGATTTTAAATATACTTTATATCCTATTGGAGAATTGTGTCTTAAAATAAGTAAATCAAGCCCCTTTCCTAGTTGGATAAGGAATTTTTTGTAGTGTTCTTGTTATAGAATTGAATTTATAGTTTGTAGAATTGCCTAGATTTAACCATGAAAAATTGGGTTCTTTCTGGTTATTGGTGAAATGGGGGTATTGGATTGAGTGCTCACTAAAATCTTTGATTCTCTGACCAGTAAAATAAGGGAACTCATTATCGCTGTCTTTAAGTGTTTGAAGAAATATCATGTTCAAGAGGGATTAGACTTTTTTAAGATGATGGAAAATATTGGGAAACATGTTTTGCCTCAGTATGAGGGATAATTCTAACAAAACTGTCAAAATGGAATGGACTGCCTGAAAACCTAGTGGCAGTTCCCTGTTGTTTGTGGGGATACCACAAGATGGGGCTACAATAGAGAGCAGTCTAGCATTGGAGCAACAGTAAAACTATGTAACTGTGATTCCTACCAACTGTGAAATTCTTTAGTTCTAAGTTGAATTTAGGAAGAGCTAGTTTGCCACAGCAATTTATGTTGCGTTGTTGCCATTCGTAATTTGAGGACAATAATCTCTGAAGAATAATACGAGGTTAGATGAGTCACTATCTGTAAATGCTTTAGAGGCATCCAGTAAATCCAAAATAGTAATGTTTGTTCTGTTCCTTTCAACTTCTGCGTCTGAAAACTTCGTATTACTTAAAACTTAAAATTATATAATTACTTGAGGGGGGAAAAAATAGAAATTTTAGAGTTGATACTGTTGTGTTACTTACTGGATATTAAATAATATGAGATATAACTTGATTATGCCTCTTTAAAACTTTTGCCTCTAAAATTTGTACGTACATTTAACAGTGATTATATTTGATTTCATACCATTTAGATTTGGTATGTGGCTAACACATATTAGTGTTATCTGTGTAGTTACTATATATTGTAAACAGTGCTAGTTTATCATGTATTGGCTTGCATAAGTTATTTGAATGTCTAAGAAATGTAGCACAAGTTGCTCATGCAAATTGAATTTGGCAAGCTAAAAAAACCTAGGTATAATTTTAGTATCAAATAGTTCACTGAGAAAACAGGAGAAAAATCGTAGGCTAAGTTAAATTTTACTTTAACTTGTTCATATTCCCTTTTCCTCCTTTAATCTTTTGGGCTATTTTCCTCCTTCTCTTCATTTTTAAACCCTTTGAATCTAGGATGAATAAAAATACTTATTTTACTCTAAGGTCTATATTGGATTTTTCAAAAAATGAGATTAAGGTTACATCATTAAGGGAAGAACTCACTTTCCTGATGTCCTAAAATTTAACTTGCAAAGAGTTTTTTTAAACTCTGTTTATGCTATTATTAAACTTCTAAAAACTTTATTATTTCAAATTTCAGAAATTAGACAAATTAGTTCATGCATTCATTTCATTCAGCAAGTGTGCACTGTATACCTACTATGTACCAGGTGTTGTGCTAGGTGCTGGGTTTCCAGAGTGAACAAAACTTTAGGTTAAAATCAGTTGAGATTAAGAAAGGTGTGCCTTGAGTCAGTGTTTTCCTTGTTGATGGGCAAGCACACTTGTTATAAATGTAGACATGTGTACTCTGTCCACTATATCAAAGATTAAGCCTTGAATTATATTGGATAAATGTTTTTTCATGTCATCTCATATTATTTGTATGTGTTTACATGTAGTTGAATGATTTGTTTGACTACTAATATATATAATATGTATTTTCCCCTCCCATTCCAGGCACCAAACATAGATGAAAAAGTAGATCTTCATTTTATTGCATTAGTTCATGTAGATGGGCATCTCTATGAATTAGGTAAGAGCTATTTTAATTTATCCTGGGGAAAGAAATAGTAAATGGGGAAATCTGTATTTATGATAAACATGACTGTTGATATTTATTGTGTTTACCTAAATTAATTGATTACCATATAGCATTGAGTTGGCATAATGGAAGTTTTCTATTTAAAAATTTTTACTAGAAAAAATAAATGTGTTTTTGATATTCAAGTAACTTATAATTCAAGAATTCCTGCATACCACCTTGGCATTTTAGCAAAGCAGGAAAATGCTTTGCTAAATCATTTAGGAAACTCCTGTATACCACTTCAGCAGTCTTTACTAAATTTTTGAGTCGGTTATCATCAACATCTTGGGTGAACCATCTTGATCCTGAAACTAGTTTTAAAACAGAGTGTATTATTATTCATAATGCCTGGTTTTTGTATTCAGTAATGAGTATCACTAGTTTTCAGGCTTTTGTACTATCCTTTTGTATCACATCTGATTTTTAAAAAGACTTTACAGGAGTCTATGTTTTCTGGCAACAGTTCCCTAAGGCATGTGTCAAAGTAGCCATGATTAATTACTTGGTACTTTGGCCTATTCCTGCACTTACCTTTTAAAAGTTTAACTATAGGTGGACTACTTTAGTTTGTATTTGGAGGAGAGGATATTTTAATTGATAATTAAAGGGTAATTAGGGGATAATTTTAGAGGATAATAACTCGAGGATAGTTTAAATTGATTCATTCAGGCAGAAGAAACTTTTATGATTCTTTCAAAATTGGCAGATAGTACTTATGAGTCCTTTTTGTCTTTCTGAGACCTTCTTTGATTAAAAAAGGCCGAATAAAGAAACAAAAAATTGAAATCCTTTGCAATTTCTAGATACCATGATTTTCAGTTCTCTTTCTTCTCATTTGCTGTAAATATTAACTTTTCGCTTTCATTTTCCTTAACTTACTTGAAGACTGAAGAGTTCCAAAAGGACTCTGATTGTGACTGTAAATGTGGTCCATAAAATTTAGATGGATTTTATATTTGGAATATGGCAAGAGAATCATATCCTTCATTAAAAAGAAGTGGCTCTATTAAAGGGGACAAGGAAAGGAATGTACATCCCTGTGGGTCATCTACAATAGTAGAGTGATTTGAGTAGGAATCAAACTAAAATGAAATAGTTGTCTTCAGAGTATATAACAGACCTGCAGAGCAATTTGGAACATATGCTTTGCTAATTCACTCTCTAGACTCTACATAAAGATAAAATGTAATAGGGATTAGGGAGTTCAAATGTCTGATTGCTGGAAGCTAGTTTCTGCTCTGAATTCTGAATGATAACGAGTAACTAGTAGAAGTGGAAGTAAAGAGAGTGCTGAGACTTAGCAGACACGTTCTGTTGACTTCAAGAAAGTAGATTTAGAAAAGGCCAGAGGATGATAAATATCCATAACGAGAGACTATAAAAGTAATGGTGACTTTCAGAATGGGAGACTTCATAACAGAGCAAACAATAACACCTAAAAGATATTCAGAAGAAAAAAAATCTCTGATCATCTCATGGGAAGGAATGAGTTGTCTAAAAACCTCAGTTTGACTGATTAGCTAGCTTTCTGAGCTCAGAGACTAAAAGGGCAGTAGAAGGAAAGACGTGTATCAGGGATAGGCTACATATGCAGAAGGGTTCTTTTTTGTAGCATGCCAAGATCAACACCAAAGTATTTTAAAATTGGTTTGAACTAAGAACATCAGAAAAGAAAGGCAGAACTACTGAGGTCTTGTTTGGTTCAAGTATTCTTTAGCAGGAAGAATGATCAGATGTTGCTGATAGAGAATTAGAGCCCTTTGAGGATTACATTCTCTAAATGAGTTTAAAGAATTTCAGAGTTCTAAAGAATAGCTGGAATCTTTGAGATGTTAGAGAGGACAGGGATGAATACAAGACAAATGAAGACAGGCAGCTGCTGACTCATTGTAAGGGGAATTGGTGGCAGCCCTGACGCAAATTCCTAATAAAGTTAAAAGGAATGTTGAGCAAGAGTACTGAGTTAGCGCATAGAAAACAGTGGGTAAGAGAACAGCATATGGTTTTTAAGAAAAAAACTCATTTCTGGGCTTCCCTGGTGGGATGGTGGTTGAGAGTCCGCCTGCCGCTGCAGGGGACACGGGTTCGTACCCCGGTCAGGGAGGATCCCACGTGCCACGGAGCAGCTGGGCCCACGAGCCATGGCCTCTGAGCCTGCGCGTCTGGAGCCTGTGCTCTGCGGCGGGAGAGGCCACAGTAGTGAGAGGCCCGCGTACCGCAAAAAAAAAAAAAAAAAAGAAAAAAAAGTCATTTCTAAGTACCCTTATTTTAAAAAAGAAGACTATATGATTATAGATGTGGTGCAAGGTAATTTCCACAGGACAATTGTATAACAAAGGGTAGTGGCAGTCTTTAATGTATTCATTCTATGCCTCATTGTAAGGTTAGCTGATGAAAGGGACTGATTTATTCATCTTTCTGTTATCACCTCTTGTCCTTAGGGCTTCATGTAGTTCCTGGCATATGTCCTTTTGATGTGGCCCTGTCATTCTTTTGAGCACTTTCTAACTTTCTAGTAGAACAACATTTCCTGGTTCATCCTTTGTTTTCCGTGCCCCAGCCCTGTGTTCAGCCACTTCTCCAAGGAGCCCTGGTTCCTTTTATTGGAAAATGATGATTAGAACCAAGACCTGGGTGCTAAGTGTGTTCATTGCTATTAAGGTATCATTACTGGGCTACTCTGGTGGCGCAGTGGTTGAGAGTCCGCCTGTCGATGCAGGGGACGCGGGTTCGTGCCCTGGTCCGGGAAGATCCCACATGCCGCGGAGCGGCTGGGCCCGTGAGCCATGGCCGCGGAGCCTGCGCGTCCGGAGCCTGTGCTCCGCAATGGGAAAGACCACAACAGTGAGAGGCCCGCGTACCGCAAAAAAAAAAAAAAAAAAAAAAAAAGATATCATTACTTCTGGCTTTCTCAGAGGACAGAGCTGGGAAATATTTGTATGTATTATATACATAGACACATGTATGTGACTATGGATATACATGCACACACAATTATATCTGTTTATATATTAAAAAGCATTTATTTACATCCACATTTATAATTCTAACCTAATGTTATACAGTTTACTCTGGTGTTATCCATATTTGTGGCTTCCTTTTCTGAACGTGGGAAACCTAGCTCTCATTATCCTTCATTTCTTTTCTGATTTACGCATTCCCCTGGTATATAAACAAGCTCTCGACCACCCCAGCCCAAAGCTCTGTTCCAGACACACTTGCTCCCCGCCCCCAGCTGGCCCACTGATCCTGGCCTGGTCCCAGATGAAGAGCGACAGCTCGCCAAAGTGTGTAGCTGCCTTCTTCCTGGCATTGTGCAAACTCCAACTGCCTCAGCCTCCTTGAACTCTGCTCTCTTTCCCCTCAGTCTCCTAACTGAGGCTGCTGTAGGCTGCTCGGGTTTTCCTTTCCGGCACTGGCGGGTAGTGGATATTACTGTCAGGCTTACTAACAGTTCTGGGCTACCTGTTTCCCAATCTATAAAAGAGCGATTTCAGATATTTTGTCCGGGTCTTTAGTTGTTTCCAGTGGAAGGCCTAGTCCAGTACATTATTTCATTCTGGCTAGAGGTGGAAGTTACCTAATGTTGTTCCTTGGCTTCCCACAATGAAGATAATCTAGCTTTCCTTTGTCACACTCTTTACCTACCTCTCCCTCCCAATCACAGAATACATGGTTTACTTTTTCCTGTTCTTCCAGTGTTGTTGTAGTTGTTTATATTCCTATGACTACGGAAATACTATTCTCCGATGAGCCATAGTCAATGTACTTTTCAACTTTTTTACTTCTCCAGATTTCATAATTGTCCTGTTTTGCTTTTTGGTTTGGTTAATTTTCACTCATGTTTTCTTTAAAAGTAGTATCTTTTAGTCCAGGTCTATCACTATGTATACATATTGATTCAAAACTTTTTATTATGTTTAGAAGCCATGAAATTATAGCGGGAATTGTGTTTTGTGGCTTGAACTTGATGTGCCACTTATAAAACATCTGAAATTATAGGCTTGTGTAGAGAATGTCAGTTAACTTTGGGTTAGCAGGAGTTTATATAATTCTGGACTTTCTCATTTTTCATAGTATTGAAAAAGTACTGGTTTATTCAAGGTGATACTGATTACTTTTGGTGGTCAGTAAAATAATCCTAGGTTATTTAGATTGTTGCTCTATACTCCTACCTTGGTACACAATTAGTAGTAGTAATATATAAACTTTGTAGTGGCTTCCTTTCATTGGTATAAACATGTCAGTCTTACTTAGGAGCCTTCATCAGAAGGCTTTAAAGTGAAGAAAGAAATTTTTTATATTTCTGATGGTCATAACTTTTGAAAAGCTGACATTAACTTTGCATATTCTTTTTAGGAAATTAAAGCCAATAGTATATATTTCTAATAACATCTATTTATGAAGATAATATAGGCTTTCAAACATGGAAGCAAGGTTCTAAATAACTATTAGTGTTAAAAATATTCGTAGGTAGCATACTTCAAGTGTTTGTTTTAGGATATATTATTTTGTCTTTTAACTTTTGCCTCACTGTGGGAAGAGGAAAATGGAAGTTGAAAGTACTTTATCCTGTCACTCTTAATTAAGGGGGACTAAAGAGATAGGATAACTAAATAGAATATGTGATTCTTGATTAGATCCCACATAAAATAAAACAACATGGATAAAGGATATTTCTGGGTGAATTGGAAAAATTTGTACGTGAAATACATGTTGTTAATTGTTTATAGTATTAAAAAGAAAGAAGGAAAGTACATTATCCTATACAAACAACTAACCATTCACCTATCTTCCACAGATGGACGGAAACCATTTCCAATTAACCATGGGGAAACTAGTGATGAAACTTTATTAGAGGTAACAATAAAACTTGTTGGCCCACCTTCAGTGTCATTAATGTTCTTGTTATCTTTAAAACATCTCTAAAGATAACTGGTTTAGGACTTCCCCGGCAGTCCAGTGGTTAAGACTCCACACTTCCACTGCAGGGGGCACAGGTTCGATCCCTGGTCAGGGAATTAAGATCCCGCATGCCACGTGGCATGGCAAAAATAAATAAATTAAAAGATAACTGGTATAACATTTTTCTGTATTTCTCCTTGTCCTGTCTCTCTTGAGAAAATCCAAAAAGAAAAATTTGAACTAGCATTAAAAATCTACAGCAAATAAAGAGGTTTGCAGAGCTCTTTGTGTGAACAGGTATCAAAGAATAGTATTGAAAGAGATGCACATCATATCCCATATTTCATTAAATCCAAGATACCATCATTTATATCTTGATCTTAGAGATTTTTAAATTTACGAACAAATTTTATGGCTTAGAATCAATAAAATATGTAATTTTCATGGTAAAAGTTTCTTAAAAGCATTTTAAGAAAGAACACTTAGCGGATCTTATACTTTCCTACTAATCAAATTAAACCACCAGCCATTCACACTTCTAGTGTCCCTTAAGTTATTTTTTATTTGAGAAAAGAAGTCTGCAGTATAAAATTAGTATGGATTAGGAAAATGTGAAACATTTATCTATCAGTTTTAAGTAAAACACGTTTTTAAACTGAAAGATTATGCATCTTTTTTCCCTATAGGATGCCATAGAAGTTTGCAAGCAGTTTATGGAACGTGACCCTGATGAACTGAGATTCAATGCCATTGCTCTTTCTGCAGCTTAGCTTGTCCAGAATGGAAACACCAAATACTGTATTATTTGCAACAAAATTAAATTTCTTCTGCCATACACTAACTCAAAAATTTTGATATTTTCATTAACTTGACTGATTAAACTTTATGTGAACTAAGCTTTGGCTTAATCTGTGTTTTATATTATTTTTGCCTCAAATTAAAGCTGCAGTTCTTCCATTTCTTTCTTATGAAGGATTTACCTTATTGGATGACTAGCTGTGTCTTTCTTACTCTTTGAATTTCATGGGAGATTCTGTATTGGGACACAGGCACAATTTCCATCTGCATAGTATGAACATATATCATATATTTATTTAGCAAACATTTGGTTAGCATCTACTTTCAGTGAGCTGGACACTGTTCTAGGCGCTGGAGTTACAGCAGTGAACACTGTGGGCAAGTTCCTTAGTCATGGAGCTTATATTCTTGTGAGAATAGACAGATGATAAGCACATTAATAAGATACATACCAATAGTGACTGCTATGCAGAAATTAGAGTCGGATTTGTGTTAGAGAGTGACTGAGTGGATACTTTAGATTTTTGTGGTTAGGGAAGGCTTCTGTGAGAGGTAACTTTGAAGTTGAGATCTGAATAGCAAAAAGTAGCCAGTCATAGAAAGGGGAGAAGAGGGGAGAGTGGCGGGGAGAATAGAGGGAATAATTAATGCAGAGTCCCTAAAGTAGGCAAGTCTCGCTGTGTTGTAGGACCAGAAAAAAAGGTTCATATGACCAGAGCATTGAAAATAATGGGAAGATAACAAGAGATGAGGTCAGAATAGGAGGGCTTAGTGATACAGGAAAAGGAATTTGGATTTATTGCAGGTGTGATGGTAAGCCATTGGAGGGTTTTAAGCAGGAGAGTGACCTGATTTGGTTTATACTTTTATATCACTGACTACTCTGTGGATGATATATTGGGGAAGGGGATAAGAATAGGGGTAGAGAGACTTGTGAGAAGCCTGCTGCTTTAGTTAAGAGACAGATAGTGATGGCTAGGGTCTTAAAATTAGTAGTAATTTAGATTGAGGTATGTGAGTGAATTTGGGGTGTGTTTTGAAGAAGGGGCTTCACTTAAGTCTTAAAGGATAAGGTGGAAGGCAGTGGAAAGGTGGAAGAGTATATGAAGAGTTAACGTCAAAACACAGGGTTGGTGTGATGGTACTTCATGTTTTGTTTTGTTTTGTTTTGTTTTGTTTTGTTTTGTTTTTTTGCGGTACGCGGGCCTCTCCCGTTGCGGAGCACAGGCTCCGGACGCGCAGGCTCAGCGGCCATGGCTCACGGGCCCAGCCGCTCCGCGGCACGTGGGATCTTCCCGGACCGGGGCACGAACCCGCGTCCCCTGGATCGGCAGGCGGACTCTCAACCACTGCGCCACCAGGGAAGCCCTGAGTACTAACTTTGAAAAAAAAAAAAAAATTTTTTTTTTTCATTGAGGTATATTTGATTTACAATATTAGTTTTAGGTGTACAACATAGTGATTCAAAATTGTTATGGATTGTACTCCGTTTAAAATTATTATAAAATATTGGCCATATTTCATGTGCTGTACAATATATCCTTGTAGGTTATTTATTTTGCACATAGTAGTTTGTATCTATTAATCCCATACCCCTATCTTGCCCTTCCTCCCTTCCCTCTCCCTACTCCCCACTGGTAACCACTAGTTTGTTCTGTATATCTGTGAGTCTATTTCTGTTTTGTTATATTCATGCCTTTGTTATATTTTTTTAGATTCCACATATAAGTGATAATGAACAGTATCTGTTTTTCTCTGCCTGACATTTCACTAAGCCTAACGCCCTCTAGGTCCATCCATGTTGTTGCAAATGGCGAAATGTCACTCTTTATGGCTGAGTAATATTCCATTGTATATATACCACATCTTCTTTATCCATTAATCTGTTGATATACACTTTGGTTGCTTTCATATCTTGGCACTTGTAAATAATGCTGCTATGAACATTGGGGTTCATTTATCTTTTGAATTAGTGTCTTTGTTTTCTTCAGGAAAACTACACCCAGGAATGCAGTTGCTGGATCATATGGCAGTTCTATTTTTAGTTTTTTGAGGAGCTTCCATACTATCTTCCACAGTGTCTGCATCAATTTACATTCCCACCAAGTGTATGAGGGTTTCTTTTTCTCCACATCCTCACTAACATTGATTATTTGTGGTCTTTTTGATGATAGCCATTCTAAGAGGCATGAGGTGATATCTCATTGTGGTTTTGATTTGCATTTCTCTGATGATAAGCAACATTGAGCATCTTTTCATGTGCCTGTTGGCCATTTGTATGTCAAGTTCTGGGTCATTTCTGTATGTTGCTGTTAAGGACCATAATATGTTTTGGGGAAATGGGACTGACTCAAATGAAACTTTAAATTTTTTCTTGGTGGACTTTTGAGAGCTGACTAAACATCACCTTTCACCAGATGTAATGATTTGCTTTAAGTTGTTGAAACAGAGGAACATTTATAAACTCTATAATAGTTAACCCATAATATATTGTGTTCATTTGTGACTAAAACAGAAGTTATCTGTATTTTATGGTGAATCAAACTTTAATATATCTTAAATGCAAACGATCTTTAATTCTGTAAAAATTACTTAAACAAAGATCTGATTTAAATTTAATTTCCATCTTAGATTTGTGTACAGTATTTATTAGGTAAGCTTTATAATTGGGTTGTGTATAACATAAACCTGCTTATTTCATTTAATGAAAATATAGTTTAAGAGGTTTTTAGCCGGCTTCTCTGGTGGTGCAGTGGTTGAGAGTCCGCCTGCTGATGCAGGGGACATGGGTTCGTGCCCCGGTCCGGGAAGATCCCACATGCCGCGGAGCGGCTGGGCCCATGAGCCATGGCCGCTGAGCCTGCGCGTCCGGAGCCTGTGCTCCGCAACGGGAGAGGCCACAACAGTGAGAGGCCCGCGTACCGCAAAAAACAAACAAACGAACAAAAAAAAAACATGTTTTTAGCCATTAATGTTTTTTAAAAAATTAATTTATTTTTGGCTGCGTTGGGTCTTCGTTGCTGCGTGTGGGATTTTCTCTGGTTGTAGCGAGCGGGGGCTACTCTTCATTGTGGTGCGCAGGCTTCTCATCGCGGTGGCTTCTCTTGTTGCGGAGCACGGGCTCTAGGCATGCGGGCTCAGTGGTTGTGGCTCACAGGCTCTAGAGCACAGGCTCAGTAGTTGTGGCTCACAGGCTTAGTTGCCCCGCAGCATGTGGGATCTTCTTGGACTGGGGCTCGAACCCGTGTCCCCTGCACCACTGTGCCACCAGGGTAGCCCCTAGCCATTAATGTTTGACTACTACTATGGTTTTCAAAAGAAGCATCTATAGGCTTAAGATTCCTATATTGATGCTTACAAGAAAATTGCAAAGAGGCATATTTTCATTACTTTTAAAAAACTTCTATTTATAGAAATTTATTTCTTTTAGGGAAAGTTTACATACATGTATATAGGTGTATTCACACCCACGCATGCATATATATATGCATGCGTGGGTGTATATACATTATCTGGAAATTAATAAGTACATATGTGTATATATGTATGTACATATGCATATATGTCCATGTATATATATGTACATACACATTCATACCTTGAATAGGAAAATAACTTTGGTCTAAATTCTCTGCATATTATTAAAATCCCTGCCTGAATTTAAAGTAAAACCAGTTTGAAAAGTGTGTAATCATTGTGAAGGATTTTAGAGATAATTTAGATAGATTTGCACACACATAAAATTTAATGATGTTTTAATCTTACAGAATTCTCTGGCAAGGTCTTAAAATGAGGTTCCTTGTGCTCTCAACAGAATGACTACCAAAAACGAAGTGTGGAATATACTGAGTTTTCAGATAGCAGAAAATAAGTTTTGTCACTGCCTTTGTTCCTTTTGATTTCAAATTTTGACTGCTTACAAGCATAAACTATTGTGATTTGGAAGATTCAGTGTCTTAAGGGCATTTTTTTTTCTTGGTGCCAATGGTGTCAGTACATGAGACCAGTCCACCATGCCTTAGTTTCACATAAATTCTTACTTGTTTTGCTTTTCTATAAAAGTTATTCTAAACCTTTCTCTTGATTTCTTCGTTTAGGATAGTGTTTCTGAATCTGTCTGTTGCTTCTACCTAATAGGTGAGAGTCCCCAGTATGACATTACTACAGTCCACGCCTAGATATTATAAGGGAGGCTATGTAGACAACAAGGGCTATATAGATTATGAGCATTAATTTCTTGTCTAATTGATAGGATGGTTGGAAGTCCCTGGTTTAGAGGCACTGAATGTACATAATCCATACTAAAAGCTGTTTTGCAAAATGAATTATTTAAAATAATTAAAAATGCATAGAAATATGTAATAAAGCTGTTCTAATCTATGAGACAGATATGAGTGTAAACTGAATTAAAATAAAAATCCATATGGTCAAGAATAAATCCCAAATGATATGAGTGACATATGTTAGTTCATTTAAAACTCTGCCCTTTATCAACATGTAAACATAGTTGGTATTTAAATAACAGTAATTATGCTAATAACATTATGCTAAAACATAAACATTGTTTATGTTGCATTGCCTACTGAGAGTTTAACTACCTATGGTTGAAGAATGACAAAAGATGGCTTTTGAATTTTCCTTAGGGCTCAGTAGTAGAAAGTTATTTTCCTTTATTCTGCCCTGAATACTAAGGATTTGAAGGCAGACATTCCTCCTATCCTCCACCACCACTGGTAGAAGTATACACATTTTGATAATAGTGTAAACAGTTAATGGGAATGTTACATTGTTTTTATATATATATATATTTTACCATTGAAACCAAAACATATTTCATGGTCTGGGTATAATTTAAAAGAAACATTCTTATGAAGAACTGATTTCTTTTATAAACAAAATGCACATGCCTTAAATAGTTCTTCATTTTAATATGATAATATTTGCTCTCATAGCTGTATTCTGGTATGGCTTAATAACCAGCTACCTATGAAGTATTTGAGATAACAGTACAGTAGTACTGATTTTATTTTAAGAACCTTAGAAAATATGACTCGTGGGCAAAATAAACACAGAAAGAAAGAATGTTTAAAGCGAACTATTCACCTTACTGTTTTAGTTTTTAGTATGCTTTCTTCCATTTTCAGAACCCATGTATCTCATTCGCTACAAGTATTCCAGTGGAGGCTCTTAATTTCCCAAGGCTAGTAGCCGTCTACTGTTTACGTACTGTGCATGGAATGCCTAGAGAAAGTGACTTCTATAGCTAAATTAATAAAACATAGGAGAGAAAATGCTTAGGCCAATTTATTCATATCCCTCCAATATTAACTCAATAGTTTATAGCTATGTAGATATTAAGAATTTGTTGAGCAGTTAACCTGGTTTAAAATGGGATCCAGTTATTCTCAAACATTTCCATCTCAGGAACCCGTTAACACTCTTAAAAATTATTGAGGAGCCCAGAGAACCTTTATAGGTTATATCTGTCGATCTGTTTAAGTATTAAACATTTATGCAAATTTTAAGAATTTTTGTGAATTCATTTAAAAGTAAAAATAAACCCATTACAAGTTAAAAAAATAACATTTTAATTAAAATAACTTTTAAAATTTAGTG